>JAOANK020546704.1:0-12358 GCA_026257165.2 Telfairia occidentalis
GATTCATAATTGACTTTACATTTTTCTTTGCGATCGACTTTTGAAACATGATCAAAGTTCTTAGCATCTTGAACATCGTAGGATTCCCAATTAGTGGTCTCATTCTTCTCATCACTCAAATCAACAGAAGCTGTATTATGATCTAATGCAGACATTGGTATCGTACATTTAGACATAAGTCTCGAACTTGATTGCTCCCAGAAAAAGATTTGTAACAAAGTTCTAAATTTTTATTATTTTAACAATGTAAATCTCTAACTTCAGTTAAATCTCTATCCTTAGGTTCAAATGAGATGTACAAGGGGACTTCAGACATATCTTCACCCATAAGAGAAAAATTTAAATCACAATCATTGCTTATCTCAATGGAGGAGTTTGGTTCTTAGCTTTTATCTCATATATGCACTTGATTCTCATATCAAACTCTTTGGAATTAACTTCTGTGAGGGCATATAGTTGATCCAATAAATCTTTGTACGTTATTTCGTTATGTACAACAATACCTGTCAATAAGCCTCCTTCATACTCTATTTGTTTAATGTCCCATATTCCACCATAACGAACGAAAAGACGAACTGGAGTCATTCTTCAAATCTTTCAAAATCTTTAATTCCTGCAAAAATAAAGCAAAATAGATCAAAAGAAAAGAAAAATAACTTCTCGCAACTACTTGCAAAGCCAAAAATAAGTTGTCATTCGTATAAAATTCAAATCTAAAGTTATATAATAGCAAAAATATGTTCCAAATAACTTCAAATAAATTAAAAAATATTAAAAGAACCAAAAAAAAAATGACAAAGTGACCATTTTAAATTTTGTTTTTTTTTTCTCGCAACTACTTGCAAAGCAAAAATAAACTATCACTCGTATAAAATACAATTCAAAAGTCATATAATAGCAAAAACATGTTCCAAATAACTTCAAATAAAGTAAAATACATCAAAACAATACAAAAAAAAATATAAGTCAAGTGACAATTTTACATTTTGTTTTTTTTCTCGCAACTTCTCCCAACTTTTTGCAAATCCAAAATCCCATAAAAATTACAACTCCAAAAGTATCCAATAGCAAAAACACGTTCCAAATTAATTCAAATAAAGTAAGAGATAAGAAAATGTAAGTTAAATGACTATTTATTTTTTTTTCCTCCCAACTTCTTGCAACTTCTTGCATTCACTTGTAAAACTAAAATAAAGCTACAAAAAAAAAACACCTTATCAACCAAAACCAAACATTTAAAAACTTTAAGTAAAGTAAAAGAGATTATAAAAATCTATGTTAAAATGAGTGAAGATTAAGAAGAAAGATAGAAACTTCTTGAAAATCGGAAGGAGACGAAACTAAATCGTTGGAACTCACCGGAGAAAGATGGCCAACTCACCAGGGTCACCAAGAGAAGAGAGGTAGAGTGAATGAAGAAACCAAGAAGAAAAAAGAGAGAACTTGCATATTGGAAAAGAAGAAGGAATAGGAAGAACTGGGTTTTTTTTTCAATTTGGGAGGAAGAAGGAGAAAGTATAAAATAAGGGTATTAATGTCTTTTTGCCATAAAAAAGTCCTGGTTGTCTATCAATTGAAAAAGGATTCTAAAAGTCTTTAACTCCCTAAAATTTGTCCTATTTTTTCCAATTTCCCAAGTTAATTAAGTTAAACCCACTTACTATTTTATTTAATTTTAAAATTAATCTTTAGATTTATTATACAACCATAAATGAGATAAAAGGAAAATAGGACAATTGTCAAGTAAGACCTAAGGACCTACTTGGGGGAAGGAGTTGGGGGAGTGGACCTGGGGGGGAGTAAGCCCACTCCCCGTTTGGCCCAAGGAGTTGGGTGAGCTGCACCTACTCCCCCACACTATTCACTACTCCCATCCCCAAACCAAATTAGTCCCTCCTAATCCCTCTCCTCACTCCTTCCCCAAAACAAGTTACTCCTCCCAATTTGTTTTCCCACTCATTCCCTCCGTCCCCTGCACTGTTCTTCACTCCATCTCACACCCCAACGTCTGCTCCCTTCCTCCCTCTCACTTCACCCTTCCCCACCTCATGCATGACTGCCTCATTTCCTCTCTCTCCTCACGCATGGCGACCTCCCTTTCTCTCACATCACACATGACTATTTTCTTTCCCCTCTCTCGTCACGCATGGTCATCTCCCTTTCTCTCAACTCACGTATGGCTGCCTCCTTTCTTCTTCTTCAACCTCTAAAGCAATGGTTTTTGAAAAGAAGCGCTTTTTTATTTGTCCAGGCGACTTTGTTCATTGCAACCTTCATTGCTCTGCGTGTTCCTCGTCCTCTTCTCCAGATCTAGGTAAAAACTCTTTTTTCCTCCCCCCTCTTTGTCTTCCCCTTCGTCAAAACAAAAACTCTCTTTTCTCCTCCCCCTCTCCAACTTCTCCTTTGTTGCAACCATAACTCTATTTTCTCTCTCGCACCTCTTCATCTCCCCCTTCGTCAGAATGAAAAATCGCTTCCCTTTTTTGGCCAAACGTAACCCTTTATTGTCTGAAAGTCAAAATTGCAACCTTAATTTCTACTCGATTCTGTGTTACAATTTTTTTTATACTAATTTTATGTTGTAGATCGAAGTCCAATGTCGAACAATCACTGCGTGCTGCCTCATTCACAATCTTATCAACAAAGAGATGAGTCCTAGTCTTGGATTAGAAGAATGAGAGAATACAGAGGGAGAGGACCCGAACATCATCGGTGGGAAGACTATAAATTTCATCCAGAGCTCTGATGAATGGGGATAGTGGAGAGATGAATTGGCTCAAAGACTGTTCTTTAAATTGAAAGGATCAGGATGAATGGGAATTCAAAAAAAATAATTTTCTCGTTGTTATATAGGGGAATTTGTATTTTCTAATCTAGCTTGGACTTATTTTGAAACGTGTATGTTCTTTTCAGATCTATAAATTATATATTTTTATTTATCTTTGTCCAATATGAATGTTGTACGAATGTTATCTAAACATCCATAAAACGTATGTATATAGAAACATGGTAGGTCGCGACAAGCCAAACAAACACACATGGACGAAGGCGGAAGATGCCAAACTAGTCTAGTGTCTCCTAACTCTAGTACGTGGGGGGTGGATGAAGATCAGACAATGGGACCTTCAGGCCCGGTTATTTACAACAATTGGAGAGAATGCTAAAGAAGAAGATACTAGAATGTGACATTAAGGGAAGTCTCACTATCGATTGCAGGGTGAAGAACCTCTAAAAACAATACACAACAATATCAGAGATGGGACCTGCTTGCAGTGGATTTGGATGGAATGACCAGTTCAAGTGCATTAAAGCAAAGAAGGGTGTTTACGATAGTTGAGTGAAGGTAAGCACAACTTCTAATTCAACATACTAGACTTTTTTTTATATTAACATTTTTATTTAACGTGTAGGGTCATCCCAATGCCCGCGGGCTATGGAACAAGCCCTTCCCTCATTATGATGACTCGGCAATCGTCTTTAGGAAGGACCAAGCTACAAGGGTAGGAATGGAGACAATGGCTGAGATGGCAGCTAATATAGGAGATGTCATGTTGGAGGACACTGTGCATTTGGGATCACAATAATACTACATACCGAATCCACCAATCATTTAACCCACCATGGAAAAAGAAGAACTTCTAGTGACACCAACAAGTGCTGCCCCAATTGCGAGAGTCTCTACTGTAGGAACATCATCCAGGGGTAAGAGAAAACGTTCCTTTGGAAATACCTAATTGAAGTTATGGAAACAACAATGACACTGCAAACACACCAACTTGAAAGGATTGCCGAGTGGCCGAAGACCAATTATGAGTTGGAGGACGGTCGACGTAGAAGATTGATTGATCAGGTTGAAGGAATATCGGGCCTAGCAATGACGGATGTCGTGGAAGTGATTGAAATCCTCTTTCGTGATGTGCACAATACTGACAGCTTCCTGTCCATCCTGATACACCTTAGGAAGGGTTATTGCTTGTGTCTCCTTGGTCGGAGTGACGAATGATTGGTTGGTCTAGCTCTTCCCTACCTACCTGCTGTTATGACTTTGTATGTAGAAAAGTATTCATTTTGTGTGTGTGACAACTAGAAATGTAGTCACATCAGCCTGTTTATTCTATTTTTTTGGGACATGCAGAATATTTATATTGTATATGCCCTATCGATTTTTGTGGCATGATATTATGAGCTATACAATTGAATATATGTTTTCAGTTAAATCTAATGTTACAATCATTTGTAATGGATTTCTTTATTACATTGTCCTTTTAAATTTTAAATTTCATAATTTTTAATTATTAATTCAAAAATTATAAATTAGGAAATATATAATAGTAAGTATTTGTAATAAATTTGAAAAAATAATTAACTACGTAATTGGACAATACAAATAATTTGTCACAATAATTTAACTAAAAAAAATAGACATATGTAAATAAAATAAAACAAAATCAGATTAAATAACTCTACACCTCAAATACACACAAATCAACTTAGACTAAACAACTCTGCACCCCAAACACAGACAAATCAACTTTGACTAAACAACTTTGCATCCAAAACACAGACAAATCAACTCAAACAAAACAACTCTGCACCCCAAACACAAACAAATCAACTTAGACAAAACAACTTTGCACCCCAAACACAGACAAAACTACTCCCAGACTAAACAACTCACCAAATTTACTCTCCAGACTAAACAACTCCACACTTAATAAGTCTACTCCCTGCGCCAAACGCCCTCTAAGAGAGAAGAGAGGGTTGTTGCTAAGAAAAATAAATCTAAAAATGTAAGACAAAGAGTCCATGAAAAGGTTCAAACCCGGGTTCAGAGGGGCACCCACGACCCTTGCACCGCATGTTACCACTGGGCTACATGTCACTTTTTTTTTTAATCTTAATGAATTTATATATATAGTAAAATTGTTTTAAATTCAGGCACGTGCCCCCTGGTCCCTTAGTAGATTTGCCCCTGCTTGAAACAATATATATATATTTGGAAGTGTCATTTTCAAGCTCAAAATAATCTAGAAAGCGCCAAGGTAATACATTCAAAACACATAACCCACACCTTCGAACATGGTTAAAGTTACTATTGTCTTAGTGTCCAAAGAGCTTTATAAGTGTCATTTTCAAGTTCAAAACAACCTATAAAGTGCCAAAATAACATTGAAAACACTCAACCCACCTCCTAACACTTTAAAGTCACTCAAATATGCCTTAATGTCCAAAAAAATTTCTTAAGTGCCATTTTCAATCTTAAAATTAAACAACCTAGAAGTGCCAAAGTAACATTCAAAACACCTGTTATTTTTAATTACTCCAAAATGTATACAACATCCGTTTTGTTCAATTAAAAACAATCAAGAATGGTCCAAATTAATTTTTTTGCAATCAACAAGAGTCCAAAACTTAATATTTACACATAGTGAGTGAGAGAACGTGAGAATCGTCGTCACACAGATTTATAGTGGTTTGATCCGAAGACCTACTCCACTTGCAAGAAAGATAAACCACCTTGCTTAGTCAATATTATTAAGAGATTTGAGAATAAAGAACAACCATAAGCATATGTACAGAGAGAATATCACAAAGATTCAAGTTCTTGGAAGTTCAATAATCAAGAATGAAGAACTTCGTCAAGAACATACACATATAATGAGAGAGGAAATGTGCAAAGGGAAGGAATCGCACAAGAACACAAGGCTAGAATGATACAACCTTTGTTGTTAAAAAAGACCCACAAGATCGCATGCTTCCACGACTCAAAGGAGATCGCCAAAGGAGTTCGATGAATAGCCAAGCACACATGCACGAATATCCTCATAGTGGAAGAGGCATCTTCTCTCCGTATTCGAGCGGTAACGGTGGTGACATGCAGTGGCGAGATCCTTCCCCTCTCCCTCTTTTTTGAGTTTTTCCTCTAACACCCAAGGAGGCCAAATTGCAAAATGATTCTTAGGGTTTTATTTTAGGAAAAGATGTATCTATAACACTTTGAGTTTGGTTTGGTTCAACTAACCCGAAATAGACTGGAATTTTATAAATTGAACTAAACTGAATCCAAGAAATCGATCAAAGGGGCTTGGTTCTTGTTTCACTTTCTCAAAGGTCCCAAAACGTGGACCATGGGCAGCCAACTAATAAAGCAGAAATTTATTCAACAGGGATCAACAAACATTTTCAATTTCCATAAACATATAAATAAGGATAATATTGAGCATAATAAAATAGATCCTAAATTAGAGATTAAATCAAAATAATCACAACAAATTCTACCTTGATTTCATACTAATTTAAAAGACATAGTATGAAAAATATGTAAGCTACCACTCCACATTCATAACAAAAAGAACCATTCAACCCACTTCAAGATGCAACATTCTCATACATAAATCAAATTTATCACATGGTAATGCTTTTGTAAACATATCGTCAGCTGCATTCAAGTTCGTAGAGACTTTCTTTACTCCAACTACACCATCACAAATTACATCTCTAATGTAATGATATCTCACATCTATATGTTTAGTTCTTTTATGATGAACATGATTTTTAGACAAGTGAATTGCACTTTGAATATCACAGTTAACAAAAACTGTTATTTTACTATTAGATAATTCATAAATAATTCTCTTAAGCCATAAGAATTCCTTAATGCCTTCGATTAAAGCTAAATACTCAAATTCAGTAGTAGATAAAGCAACTATAGATTGCGAAGTTGATTTCCAACTGATTGTGCAATTAAACAATTTAAAAACATAACCAGTTAAGGATCTATTCTTGTTTAAATCAGTAGCATAATCAGCATCAAAGAAACTCTCAATTTCTATGCCTTTTTTAACATGAACTCTTTATTTTTGTCCCACCATACGTAAGGCATAAATCAATATGAGTTGCAATATATCTAACAATCCATTTAACAACATTCCAATGTTGTAATCCAGAATTAGCAACGAATCTACTTACAACACTCAATGGATGCAGGCCTAGAACAAACCATGACATACATAAGACTACCAATAGTATTAGTAAATTGAGCAAAAATTCAAAAACAACACGCGCCAGACCCAAATACCAACGTTCTAGGACGCGGTTTGAGCCCAATTTTCACCTTTTCTTTTAATTTTCTTTCTATTTTGTCCATTAAAAAAAAACAGACATTTAACTTTCGTTTTCCATCATTTTAATCTCAACTATTCATCCTCTTGACCAAGATTTAATGTCAATCATTCAAAGTTTTCCAAACTCTTTTTAAACAAAATTTCCGGCACTTCCAACATCGATCCACACATTTTTTTAGTGCTAGAAACTCTCTCCTAAGCTTCCATTGTTGACATCTTCAAAGCTTCAAATTCATTTTTATTTTGTTAGAGATATTTTGAGAGATTAGATTATTTTTAGTGCAAAATTGTTTGTATATTCTTGTGAGAGTTTTCATTTTTTTGTGGGTTTCAAATTTCATCTTATTTTATTGGGATTTTGTAATAAGGTGTGGGAACACCTTGGGATTGTGAGAGTGGTTCAATCTTAAACTTGAAAAAGGATTTGTAGTGACTTGATCCTGAACTCATTAAAAAAATTGGTAGTGATTTGATCTTGAACTAGGTAAAAAGTTGGGTCTTGAACCTGCAAAAGGATCGATTTGTACTGGTAAAAAGAGTGATTAACCAGTTTGGTTCTAACCTGTAAGAGAGACGTTGCACTAAAATACCCAAGAAGGAGTCTTGGGGAGTGAAGTAGAAATTTTCAAACCATTATAAAATTTTTGGTGTCATTTCTCTTCTCTTCACTTTTAAATTTCCGCTGCTGAATTAATTTGTTGATTAGAACGCATACTTAGCTAATTTTTTTTTTTTTTATATTTCTAATTAATTTTAAGGTGCTTATTAGATTAGTGCTGATTGTTTTAATTTTGTCTAAATTGATTGAAAAAGTTTTATTCTTTATGCAACCTTATTCACCTCTTTCTAGCATTGCCATACGATTCTACAATCAACATATTATCAACATTTAAGAGTAAATAAACAAAATCAGAATGTGAAATTTTTTTAAAAATAGATACAACTATCGTATTTATTCCTTTTAAACTCAATGGACATGCATCAAATCTTTTATACCATTGCCTGGGATATTGCTTTAAAACATGCAAAGATCTTTTTAGGAGACAAACCTTTGTTTCTTGTTTGGGAGTCTCAAAATTGGGAGGTTGATCCATGCAAATGGTCTCCTCAAGCTCACTGTGCAAGAAAGCTATTTTTACATTCATTGGCTCCAATTCAAAACCATATTGAGCAACAAAGGCATGAATAATACGTATAAAGGTGTGTCTCACAATGGGAGAGAATACTTCATCATAGTCAAGGCCCTTCCTTTGGGTAAGCTCCTCAGCAACTAACCTAGCCTTATATCTAGGTTTACTAACATCACGAGGGTTCTACTTAATCTTATAGATCCATTTATAATCCACTATTTAAGACCCTATCGATTTGTCAACTAGAACCCAAGTGTGATTCTTTACTAAGGAATCATACTCATCTTTCATAGAGTCCCACCATTTTTCACTGTTCTTATCAGAAATGGTCGCTTTGAAGAATTGTGGTTCAAAGTTAACAAACTCATTAGCTACTGATAACTCCCCAAAAGAGAGTTATTAGGACTATTTTTAATATAGATTTCATCTCATTTTGGAGTAAATTGCCTTTGAATTATGAAATGATTGCTTGATTTATCTTTGTTTTACATATAGGGCTTTTGAGATCTTCATCATGTTGCATTATTCTATTTATGCCAACATTTAAATGAAATAAGCGAAATTTAAGGTTAATTACTACTGATTCTGGATATTTTGTTTAGCAGATAAATGATGGAGAATTATTTTAGCACAATTATTGATCGAGCAATTTTGGAGCAAAACGAACACAGAGGATCCACGTGAAAATAATGAAAATTCAAATATGGAAACAAATATTTATTTTCTGGAATTAATCAACCATTGTATGCCAACCACATGGACAATTTAATCTAATAGGGTTCCTAATCACAACAAAAAGCCTATAAATAGAAAAGGAGGCCGCCAATTGAAAAGGATTCCCTTCTTGAAGTTTAACTTTCAATTTTAGTTTTCAGTATTTTTTTTTTTCAATTTATCCTTTGCTGCTGCTACTCTTGAATTTTCGTAGACAAGAGCTTGTAGAAGGGAGAAATTTCGTGAAGGCTGAAGTGGAATAATGGATTCTGACTATCGAATTCGTGGAGCAATCGATATCTATAACTTTCTAGGATTTTAATTCATCATGAACTCGTTTACTGTTTATATTTATTTGTTGCCGTCTTTTATTTGTTTTAGCTACCATTTGGTGAGGATTAAAGAAGATGTTGTTGAACTAATTTAGGAGTTGCAGTAAAGCTTGTCAGATTGAATTGTTTTAGAATTGTTTCATATTGTTTAATGTTTGTGTCTGCTTGGCCAACATGCATAAATAGCTTCTCTATGTTTCGAGAGAAAATATGACGAGTAGATTACTTTTAAAAGATATTATCGTCTAGATTAGGTTAGTTGTTGGCTAAGTGAGGAGGTTAAGAATAATCACTCACCTAATGCAGAAAAAACAACAGGTTTAACTCAGGTTAATTAGAATTAACTTAAGATAACTGGGAAATGTGGGAGGATTCTGAGACTATTGTTATGTAATTCAATTTAATAATTCTTTTACTTCAGTATTCTGCTTCAAAGAAAATAATATGTTACCTTATTCCAAACTCATTCATTCTTATCTTTTCAACCGCAAAGAATTCTGATTGTTTTGTCATTTAATTTAAGTCATCCTTAGTTATGAAAATTCACAAAATAATTGTCTTTTGTTATTCTTTGAATTCACTAAGAGGATAAATCAAGATAGTTCAAATCTACCATTAATCCCTGTGGAGAAGATATAAATACTTATCACTTGTTGCATATTGTGTACACTTGCACATCGCTTTGTGTGTTCTTATCACTCATCGCACACACGCAACAAGTTTTTGGCGTGGTTGTCGAGGATTAGTTTGAATTTTGACTATTTTTAATTTGATTCATGTAATGAATTGGAGCTTTATTTACATTGATTCAATTTCTGTTTGATTGCAGTGCTTGGTGTATGAATACTAATTCTGATTTGGAAGTTGAATTTGATCTAGAAATCAAAAGGAGCTTACAGAGAATAAGGAGAGAGTTAAGAAATCGAGTAATTCGATGGAGCAACATCCTATACCACTACAAGATTGATCATATTTGTCGACAAACAAAAACATCACCATATCTAAAAAGTACGTTGATATTTCATTCTACCAACGCATAAAATTTGTTAGCAATATCGTCACGAGAACATGGTGGGAGAAGGTTTTGCCGATATTTTCTACAAAAACGTCGATATATGTCAATTTTAGATGACGAGCAAAACAAGTCATTCTTTGTGTAATAATTTTATTAAAGATAAGTTTTTGTAATATTTTTTGAAAACGTCAACATATGCTAGTTTTAGATGACGGGCAATGCCCGTCATCCTTTTCAAAATTATTTATCAAAGAATTAACAATAAAATGACAATAAATCATCTACAGTCAAGCTGCAAAACACAAAATCCCATAGAACTCTAAAGTTAACTATAAATAGCACCGAAATCCAAACTCAACTAGAAATTGAACGACCAAACAACAACCAAACAGTGGCCAAATCCAATATAAAAAATATCACAATCGAAAATGATTTTGTTTTTAAAAGAAAAAAAACGTATCCACTACCATAAAATCAGACCTTAAAAAGACAAACTTGGATATTAATTTCACCATTTATTCAAGTTTAGAATTAAATTTGATAAGATTAAAATTTTGAAGTTATCAGTTAAGTACAAAGCAAAAACAAATTTCCCTCCAAAAATTAACAATACAGAGGGAAACCAAACCACTACTACTGTCAAAAGTCATCGTAGTTGATATACCCCATAAATAATATATATTGATCTAATGCCTCCTCTATGCATGCCAGCTACCAAAAAGTTTCATTCGCAAGCAAATTCAAATCCCAACCCTCCCCCCTCCCCCCCTTCAAGACAAAAAAAAACAAAAGAAAAACTTACCAACAATTCACATTCTTCAAGATCATGTAGAGTTTATATTTATAGGGAATAATATGCTATCTATGTGTTAATATGGGCAACTCTTATTTCCCAAGTGAGTGTTATGCCATGAAACTACACCAAGAACTCTTATCAGAATTTGATGAACAATCATGTAAATACAAAGAAGACCCATAAAACAGGTGAGAAATCAAAAGAAGAGCTATAAACAAACCTCCAAACATTATGTTCATCAAAATTTCCTTGACCATCTTGTATGAGCTTTTGTTTGAAATAGTCAAAAGTTATTGTAGCTCCACTTCTCATAATATCTATAACTTTAGTCACGTTTTGACAAAGAGAACACTCATCGCTTAGATTTTCAAGAGTCGTCTTGGGGTGGTCCAAGATTATCACCCTGACAAGAAATTTACAAAAAGAAAAAAGAGATCATTAAAGATAGATTATTTCTCTCTAAATCTAAGCAACCACAAAAACAATAAGAGAAGAGACCATCATCATTATGAAACTGGAACAGGTTCAATTTGGTACCCAATCATTTCCATCTAGTATGAAAAAATCCATCTTATTTATGTATCCTTTAGATAGCTCAACATAAAGTAGAGGACGAAATATGGTTCTCCAAGCTTACCATTACTTTTTCTAGTCGAGTTCTCACCCAAAAGAAAAAATAAAAATAATTCTGTAATTAGTCACAATACTATTCTTAAAATAGATAATGGAAACAAAGAGAATGGAAAGGAGTGAATACAATTTCAACATGTGATAGGGTCCCCAAAACATACGCAAGTTCATGTATCACTATGAGACTAGTGATTCTTGTAAAGCACAATAAAATGATGAAAACGTCTGAGAATCTAAGAAAGAGATAAAAAAGAAACATTCTAAATACTTGAAATATTTCATATATGAAATACTAAATGATACAATGAAAAGAATATGAGATTCTTCCTAAAGAAGATCACATTATTTAACTTCATGTTGCACTATAAAACTTTTCATGTGTCTGAATTCATGGGTATAAACAAATCAAAGTCAACCTCTGAACAAAACACGTTGACTCCTAAATGGATTAAATGACTCCAATAATTAAACTTTCAATAGAACTTAATGATTAAGATTAAGACATGCCCAGATTTCTTCGTTACCTTTCAATTTTATTAATGTTCTCCAGTGGTAATCATCCTAATATTGAATGAATTGCACTGACTGCACTTGTGTCCCAAAATGTGAAAATGAAC
>JAOANK020546920.1:0-12354 GCA_026257165.2 Telfairia occidentalis
TATTAAATAAATAAATTGTCATCTATACAAGTTACAAACTACGAGGTCCCATGAGATTTAGGACACCAATCCCAACATAGAGTAAGGTGAAGTGAATCCAATTTGAAGTAGGAATTGGGAGAGCCTTTCAAACCATGCTCTTGGAGCCTGCTTTAAACCATAAACGGAGCGGTTGAGTTTGCATACTAGATGTGGTTTTGCTGGATGGTGGAAGCCAAGAGGTTATGTCATGTATACTTCTTCCTTAAGGGTGCCATGGAGGACGACATTTTTAACGTTTAGTTGTCTTAAGATCCATCCTAAGCTGGCTACAAGTGAGAGGATTAATCTGATTCTAGTAGGCTTAACTACAAGGTTGAATGTCTCATCATAGTCTATTCCCTCTACTTGAGAGTATCCTTGAGTGATGTTGATAATCCTACGAGGTACACTTGTACACCCTGAAGTTGTAGCAAACAAGGTTGATCCATAGGGATAATTGAACAAAAACTCTTATTAAAAGCTATTGTTCGGAGAATGAAAGCCACCAAAATTGAGTTTGTTAAAAGACCAAAAATAAATCATTAAATTAAAAGATAAGATTTAGCAAGGGTTGTGATAAATACTTGAAGTAAAATGTATGAAAACAGGCTCAAGTTAGGGAATTTCAGTGCTGACTGCTACAGGATGCTACAGCATTTCTGAGTTGTTGACTACCATAGAACAACCCTTATGCTTCTTCCGAAGCTAAACTACTAAGTCCATTTCCATGCTCTTAGTTGATTTTAAGCTCTAGTGTTCTTTTGATCCATTAGGGAGAAGCTATTTCTAGCTCACTCATAAATCCCAACATAGATTCAGCTAATGAGAGTCTTAAGGGGGTCGATTAGTGCTTTCTTTCCCAAGTTCACACTAAAAAGCAAAATGTAAAGATGGCCAACCAATGCATTCAGATTAGTCAAATAGAAATTCATTAATACTCAATAGAAAGCCAGCTAAGAGCTGCTATACAAACTT
The DNA here is from genome assembly GCA_026257165.2 of Telfairia occidentalis. Lineage (NCBI taxonomy): Eukaryota > Viridiplantae > Streptophyta > Magnoliopsida > Cucurbitales > Cucurbitaceae > Telfairia > Telfairia occidentalis. Next base: position 997 of record JAOANK020546920.1, read on the forward strand.
GCAACAAGTCAACAAAAGTGAATCCCTAACCCTTGTGTTAGGATTTAGTTCATGCTTAAAAGTAAAAAGTGACAACTAGCTAAAGTTGAATTAAACATGATTAAAGAAGCTAAAGAATTCGAATACTCCTTGGTTACAAGAGAAAATGAAGATTACACCACTTAATTTAAAAGAGGAAAGACAATAGGACAAGTAGATAGAGAGGGAGAAGAGAAGAAGTTTTTCTTTCCCTAAATTGCCTCCTTCTTCCTTTCCTTCTTGAGTAAATCTTCTCTGGACAGCTTCTTTCTTCTTGTCTTCTTCTTCCAAAATTAGAGAAAAATGTGTAATAATCCTCCTCTTTCCGTAATTGGGGGCTTATATCCCCTTGTAGGCTTTTTCTCTCACCATTTTATCCACTTTGGCAACCAAAAAGGGCTGAATTGGCCAACTAATCCACGTGGAGCTCTTTGAATGGCTTTTCCAGCTGAATCACGTGCCATTTGCCAGCTCAATTAATGAAGTGTCATATTATTCCCCTTCTTTTCCAGCTCAATAATGCACCAGGAATTTCTTCTGCAGCAGGAATGCTACAGCAAAATTGGCAGATTAACACAAATTAGTCATTTTTTCTTTGAATTTCCACCACTTAATCTTAATCACACTAATCATGCAATTTACCAACTCAACCGTAAATACAAGTGTTAGATCGCAATATTCATGTTCAAAAGAGTATCAAAAAGGACATTCATAACTCAATATGCTCTTAAAAGATGCTCACTTAACTGTTATTCTAAGAGTTAACAAGCGACTAGACGAGCCTTCTATATTTCTATCAATCCATTTTTCTTTAGTTTTGTCTTGAATACCCATTTTGACACAATGATGTTGGTGTGTGGCGGAGGATTTACGAGGTCTCAAGTGTGATTTTCTTCTAGGGCTCTCATTTCTTCTTCCATTGCTTCTTTCCTATAAGAAATTTCTAGTGCTATTTTGTATCCTTTTGGTTCTGCAATTAGCGCTTGTTTTGAGTACTTACTGGCATTGATTTGCTAATGAAAATGTGGATCCAAGGATGGGGTTTCATGTAGTTTTTTTCTTGTCACCATAGGATGGATATTTTCATTTTGTTGATTGACTGCTAGGACCAATTCATTCATACCTGTAGGATCAAGCATTAAGTCAATATGAAGTTGATTACTAATGTCTGGAAGTTCACTTACCTGTTGTGGTGTTAGTGTTGTCATGAGTCCATTTGTGCTTTCTGCTTCAGTATGAGTGCCTTGAGGTGTATCAACGTTCGTTTGTGCTTCTATTGGTAGATCATCCATCACTTTTTGGCTGGAGTTATTTTTGAACTATGTTTCTACATTACAACTACTTTGTCCATGACAGCAGGGGGGCTCTCTGTAATTGGGTAATTATGAGGTGTTGTTGGAGTAACTTGGTGTGTTTTAGGATAGTCGATTGGAGGATCTATTTCAATGATTGTGGGCCTTTGAATTTCTTTTCCAGGAGAGTGAGCTATTGTTGGAATAAGTAAGTTTGGGCTGTTATTTTTGGTGTTTGGGGAGTTTTCTCCTGCTGTTGTTGTAGTCAAATTTCGCAATGGAGAAGTTATTTGTTCTTCCTCAATTTGAGCTCTTTCTTCATTGCTAAGAATCTGTGCATCTTGGCATGGTGTTGTGTCCATTATTATTAATCTGAAACTATCCTTATTGTATTAATGGCTAATAGCAGCAGTGGTTGCATTTTCTTTTGATGTGTTTGGGTTGTGTTTTCTTGCAGCATCCCAATCTTCATAACCTACAAATTCAGATATTACAAGACTCTTTCCACTTTTAATATTGTTAGCTTGTTTTGGAGGAAAATGGAAGATACATTCGTAAAAAATAACATGGAGAGATATGTATATCTATTTGTTATAGTGTCTAAGCATCTATAACCTTTATAATAGCTGTTATATCCAATAAAAGCACAAGGATAAGTTCTTTTTGACAGCTTGTCTTTGCTATAATTTCGTAAATAGGGAAAGCATTTGCATCCAAAGACTCTAAGCGTACTATAATTTGGTTTATTTCTTCCAAATAATTTGTAGTAAGGGGATTTCATATCTAAAGGTTTACTAGGCATTCTATTTATAAAAAAAAAAAAACGGTTGTAAGAAAGGCATTTACCCAATATTTTTTAGGAACATGTGACTGAAACATTAAGGTAAGACTGTTGTCAACAATATGTCTATATTTCCTTTCTACTACACCATTTTGTTAGGGAGTGTGTGGACAAGAGAATTGGTGTAAAATACCTTCCTTTTCAAAGTGACGTTGTAGATTTATTGAGCGAAATTCACCCCACCATCACTTTGAAAGACTTTTATTTTTCTCTCAAAATAATTTTCGGCTAACCTTTGAAATTTTAAGAAACAAGGCATAAATTTAGATCCCTTTTTAAGAGGATATATCCAACAAAATCTGGAGAATTCATTTACAAAAGTGACATAATATCTATAATTTTGACAGGAAGTAATGGGTGAGGGCCCCCACAAATCACAATGAATCTTATGTACTGGAAAAGTAGATATTTCATTATTAAAAGTAATGGGAAGTCTACAAGTCTTACTCATTTGGCAAATATCACAAATAGACTCACTATTTTTCCAATTTGATATATCAAGAAGTTGAGACTTATGTAAAAGTTTTAAAGCAAAATCATTTGGATGACCCATTCTCATGTGCCATATCGAGTAAGGTGCCTTGTTTGAACTTGTGACAGCAGTGAAGGCATTAAAGGCTTCTTGGTTTTTTTTCTATTAGGGCGTATAAACCTTCTTTTTTAGTTCCTGACCCAATATGTACCTCTGTTTGTCCTTAATCACAAAACCACCAGCATCGAACATAACTAAACAGTTGTTATCCAAGGTAAGTTTACTGACAGACAAAAGATTCTTTGTTATTTTAGAAACCACAAGTACATTAGAGAGTTTTAAACTTTTTTAGCCTGTTTTTAAGGAACAACACCCTGTATGTGATATATCTAGACTTTTTCCATCTCCTATATATAACTTTTCAGATTCATTATAAGGAGTTCATTTAGAGAGCTTACCAATATCACTTACAACATGAGCTGAAGCTCCCGAATCTGCAAATAATGTTGAATCTGAGTTTTCCATTTCATTGAAGGATAGTCTAGCAAAGGCCTTAGGTATTTCCTCCACTTGGTATGCATGATCAAACCTCTTCTAGCATGGTAGAGTTGAGTGATTTTGCTTTCCACAGATTTGACATTGAATACTTTGCTCCTTGTTGGTGGGTGCATGTGTTTACTCTTGATTTGTGCTCCTTTGTTCTTGATATATAGAAAAAGGTTTCCGGTTTTCGTGGGACAAGTTAGAATCATGTGGAAAATTTCTTACTTCGTAGTCACCTCTTACTTTTGGACTTTAATTCCATCCTTTTCCACCAAACCTCCCATGTTGGGCAAGAAAAGCTTGATGTTGATCAGTGTAGTTTGATTTTTCTTCCTCCAGTTTTTCTGACAGAAGCTGTAATTCATAATTTCTCAAGGCAACCACAAATTGATTATAAGTAGGATAAAAGCTTTGGATAACATAGCTATCCTAAATTCCTTGTAATTTTATCCTAAACCTCTAGCTAAATGAAAAACTTTAGTAGTATCATCAAGAGGTTTCTTCATTGCAGCCAATTTATCACATAAAGCCTTGAATTTCTTTAGAAACTCCTCCAAACTAAAGCTGCCCTTTCTCAAACTAACTAAAACTTCATTCAAATGAAGCTCATTCTCTTTAGTCATGCTAAGAATTGATCTTCTAGAGATTTCCATACCTAATGTGAGGTTTCCGAATTTTCAATCATGCTAAGTACCTCTTCTGTTATGGTTCCTAATAACCAAGATATGAGTAGACCATCGTTGTTCATCCATGTATTAAATTGTGAATTTGAAGCCCTTTCTCCCTTGCTGTCTAGGATGTATTCTTCTGGCGGTATGTCTCTGTACAGATGTTGCTCCACTCCCATCGTTCAAATAAGGGGCAAGACTTGTGACTTCCAAAAAAGATAATTGTTGGAACTCAATTAAATGGAGAGAAAGCTGGAACATTGATGAAATGTTTGGATGGTGAGATCTTTCTCAGTTCTGGCCATGGTTGAATTCAAACTGAATATGATTTTGATTAGAAAAAGAATAACTTTGTGTAACACAGCTCTGATACCGTAAAAAAAAAAAAATCAAATCAATTAGTAGGAATTCCAACCCTTTTTCTTATTGATTTCAACAAATAATATATAAGAAATATATAGTTACACAAAGCAACCATCAAGAGGAGAAGGAAGAAAATTATTTCCTAGACTGTATACAGAGAATAAAAAGGGGAGAGATTTAAGCAACGGCACATTTTCTAATATGGAAGAGATCTCCATATTTTCTGCTCTTTCCTTAGCCTCTGTTATGGTTTCTGCTGCTTTGGAAAGGGAGAGGCTGATAATGGTAAAAGGACAAGATTAATAAGGAAGTTTTTGAAAGAAACCCACAGCTGTTTTGTGAGTTGTCTTCGAGGGAGAGAGATTTTCCAACTGTGAGAGATTGATGCTAATTAATTATTTGGGCTTCTTGAGATTGGGTGTGGGCTTGATTTGGCTAACGGGTGTTTCAACAAAATTGATCTAATTTTATGCAAATTGTTTTATATATTATAAAAAGTTGGGAGAAGTGAAAACAATGTATTTTTACTCACTTTTAATCAAAAAAATTAAGATATCTTTTATTCACTAAAATCAGGGGACTAAATAGTACCTATTTATATTAACAATAGTTATTTATATTCACATTGAATTTATATCCATATTTATAATAAAAACATACTTCGAAACGTGAGAATGACGTTCATTAGTAGCAACAATATAAATATATGCAAAGTAATGCAAAAATAATAATAATAATAATAAATAAACAACACAATATTTTAAAAAATGTTCAAAGTGTTCAAATAAGGCAGAAAAAAGAAGCATTACACAACATTTCTCAAATATTATTTGATCAAGAAGAAATTAAAATATATACAAAATAATACATACTAAAATTATGGCAGATCTAGTAAAGAAGATAAAGGGTGTAGATATGTGAAGAAAACAAAGTCATAACCATCGGTGACACATAGAGAGGAGATAGATTTTGAAACAAATGGTCATGGCGGATTAGGGTATCACGGCCAAATGTGGAAAGGATAAAGAAAATAATGGGGCAATTGCAGAGACGCATAGATGAAGAAGAAGCTCAATGGAGAAGATGAATATAGAAGAGAGAAAATGTAGAGATGCATGGGAGAGGGAGAGAAAGTGAAATGACTGTGAGAAAGAGAGAGAGAAGTACGTGAGAAACGAAGGGTTTTAGGTAAGGTTGAACAGTACGTGGGGAATTGTTTATTACACAGTGGTTTTTTTTTTCTACTGCTTTAAAACTAAACTGAGGGCCAAACAGTGGGTGGGCTTCCCAAGCCAAGTCAAGCCCACCCCAACCTCACCCATGGGCCAAACACCCCCTAACTACTCATGCGTAAGTAAGAAATGCATATGAAAGGCAAAGCACTCATTTTCATTACATTTTTTTTTATCACAATAGCAGTTGAAATCGAGACTAAGAAGAAAGGCGTTGTGCTCATTTTAGGTACATTTTCACTTACAATATCAAAAAAAGAAAACAAGATCTAAAAGAAAGGTAGAGACACACAGTGTGAAATTGGCACATGTTACTATCACCAACTTCCAACTTTTTTATCAAAATATCAACTGAAATTGACACCGAAAAGAAAAGCAAAGAGGTCATTTAGATCCAGATTTTTTTTACTCTCATATGTTTATAAGGTATCATGTTATAATTAAGGTGATTTCTCTCACGTGTTTATAAGGTACAACTTTATAATTGATCGAATATGAATATGAAAATATGTATATGATAATCTGATTTCATTGATAAAAAAAATTGCTCACAAAAAGACAATAAAAACACATTAATAATTAGAAACAAACTGCATGGAGTTCATTCATTTACGACCAGCTCAAGTTGTTGCAAGAGGTTCTCCAAGTCGACAACTCTCTAACGATCTCATTTTTCTCTACCTCCAAGCGGTCAATATGGTCAAAGAAAACACTAGAAAAGTTATGAAAATCATCTGCTCGTGACTCCATTACATGTTTTTGGTATTGGGTGGATGCCTCAGTACTTGAAGTTGCTATATAGTCTCCACCAACACAGTATTGATATCCTAATATTAACTTCCCTCATCGAGAGGAAGGTGACTGGACTCACCTTCACCCAAAGAAGGTTGTATTGTTAGAGGAGAGGTAGTAAGATCAAGTTGCTCCCACCATACAAGTGCTCAATAGGGACCCATATATGCATGAAGTATTTTATCATCCGATGAAATTGAATGAATTACTGTGAATGAGCTACTTACCTCGTCAAAGGATTCAATGATCTATTGAGTAAGAGTGAGAAGAAGGAAGAATTAATGAAAGAGGAAGAAAGTATGCATATATAATAGGAAGATGATCAAGTAGATATCAGGTAGGTACCAAGAAGTAAATATGACTGACCAAAAGTAAGCATTAGTATTGGCATTTGAGAAACAGAAGGAAGTGGGATCTGGTCCAATCTTGGTTGTCATCATGATTGGAGTCGAAAGCTTAAATGTAGATATAAATGTTACCTTTAGATTGTGATTGTCACAACAACAATAATGAATAAGAAACTAAATGACGTGATGTTAAGCGAGCAGGAAATGAGTATAAACAAAACAAGAAACGAATGAAAAGCAACAAAGAAAAGTTTTCTTGACTAGGGAGAGAATTTTGTTCTTCTACCGTCATGCGGTAGATAAAAGAAAACAGTAATGCTATAAAATTTTAGGTTTACATGACGTCCATAGAGGATTTTAAAAACTTAATAATTCTAAAAAATGAATAAAAAACACATTGAGTGGTTTTTGGTTCTGATTTATTGAAATTGTGAGGTTTAAGAAAAGGATAACACGCATAACCAAAAAAAACTTTAAATCAGAGTAAAATCAGGAGGGTGTGTGAAAAGACTTTCAAAAGGGGAGCGATGACCAAGAACGGAGGAGGGGAGGTGATTGATGAGCAAAACAGTTGCAGCAAAGGCATAAGGCCAAAAATAAAGAGGAAGAGATAAAGGTGAGGGCAATTTTAACGAGGTGGCGATGTTTACATTCTGCGATACCATTTTGTACGGGTGTATAAGCGTATAATTTTTGGTGTAGGATGCCTTTAGTAGTAAGAAAGAATTTGAAAGAATGATTAACAAATTCACCCCCACCACAAGTTTGAAGTATTTCTATTTTGGAGGAAAAGACATCAGATTTGTGAGCAAGTGGAAAATACAAAGTATAACGTGACATATCATCAACAAAAGATAACATAATATTTAAAACCATTGATAGACGGTTCAGGAGCGGGCCCCAAACATTACTATATATCAATTCTAAAGGATGCAAAGAGAAGGAGTTAGAGAAAGAAAAGGGTAATTTTTCATTTCTCCATTTAAATAATGTTTGGAGCAACAATAGAAAAAGAAGAGGTTCAAACTACGAAAGACAGAATTAAGAACATTATAACTAAGATGGCCTAACAGATTGTGCCATAAGAAAGTGGATGATTCTGTACTGACATGGATAGCAGGTCCATTGGAAGAAAAAGAAAGAGCTCTAGAGGGTCGTTTGTTCTCAATAGAAGATCAGAAAGGATAAAGATCATTTTCATTGGGATCCTGAAATAAAATTTTTCTTGAGGACTTATCCTGAATGGAGAAATTATCAGAATAAAAACCAATGAAATAATTATTCTCTAAGCAAAGTTTATGAACAAACACAAGATTTGAGGCAATATGAGGGACATGTAGTAATTTAGTGAGAGAAGGAATTATAGAGAATTTTAAGAATACTAGAACCAAAATGAATAATAAGGAGGGGATTGACCACTGCAATTGAGACTTGTTCTTCACAATTGTACTCGAATGCAAGAGAGAGATGGCTCAACTCATAAGTGATGTGTGCACTATAGCTAGAGTCAGCAAGTCAGCCGGTAGAGGAGAGTTGCATGTCAGAGACAATTTTATTATCTTGGGCAGCGACCATGGCGCAAGATTTGCATGTGTGGATGACGTCCCAGCTGAAAATTATAATTTATTCTATTAAAACAATCCACTGCTAGATGCTCAAAGCGATTACAAAGTTGACATAAAATTGGGTCGTTGGATGCTAGGGATTGAGGAGAGTTATTATTCGGATTGCCATGGATTTGAAGGTGTTAGGGAGGACAACACTCCAAATATCTCCATACTGGTATGATATTGTCCACTTTGGGCATAAATCCTCATGGTTTTGCTTTTGGTTTCACCCCAAAAGGCCTCATTGTCCCTCACTTATATAACCATGATCCTCCCTTGTCTAATTTATGTGGGACTTTGGTTGCACTCTCAACAGAGGGACATTGCGACCAAATTAGGAATTGAAAATTAGAGCCCCTTGTCTGGAAGGAAATCGTCCCTAGCGGCCCCATGTTTTCCATGATTTAATTGGATAGAAGTAGATGGTACTACATCCAAAGAATTTAAAGCCCCCAGATGAGACAAACATGGTCGCCCCTGGTGAGGAAAAGGAGTAGGATGATTTGTTTTCGCGATGAAGAGCAGATTCTTCTGAGGCTAATAAGACGCAATTCGTCGGATGAAATAGGTTGAGAGCGAGTGCGTATAGATGTACAAAAAACGTTGAAGTCAAACGACAATCCATTGAAGGCATAAATCAAAAGGCCTCCTTTGTCAATTCGAGTCGAACATTGGCAGGTTTGTCATTAATTTCTTTGATGTGCTTGAAATATTCATCAATTGATTCCTGATTCTCCAGATTTTTTTACAATAGTTTGCAATTTGGATGTGAGATTCACAACATTGGATCGACTTGTGGATGAGTAATGTTTAGTCAATGTTTCCCAAATTTGTTTTGATGTAGCACAACTGGCGACATAGGCTAAAGCCGCAAGGGAGGGCATGGCATTGATTAAAGTCATTAGAGTTCTTTCGCCATCCAATATTCATATTGTGGATTGAGTTGTATATTTTCAGAGGAAATCAGACTATGTATGATGGAGTAAATGATTTGATCAATGAATATTCGATTCGTTTTTTAATTTGAGATATTGGAATCGATTCATAACAATTCGTTCATTTTTATATATCATTTGTTATTTTATATAACAATTATAAAAATATAAAAAATAGAGATTTGGGTTGTCATTAATCAAATAGTATTTCAGTACGTAATACATTTATCTTTCATCTTTTCTAGAGTTTCAGAGTTGTACATTTTCAGAGGAGGAAGCAGTTGTAGAGAGAGATTGTGATGGTTGGGATAATTTTCCATCAATAAACCGAAAGAGTTTATGGGCTTTGAGTATTGCTGAAAGTTGAAATTTTCACCGAACATAATTGGAATCATCCAATTGAATAGAGACCAAATTAAAAATATTAGACAAAAGAAAAAATTGGTGAATTAATGTCACTGGAAGAATAGACGATGCTCTGTGATGTTGAAGAATTTAATTAATAACAATCATTCATAAAAAAGAACAAGAAATAAAGAATTCTCGAAGTTGAAGAAAATTTTAGAAAGAATCCAAGCCCCACAAAACTTACAATTAGAATTGGAATTAGCTCACCCTTGAATTAGAAATGAAAAATTAGTTATTCATGGTGACTAAGATCGAACTTGATCAAAAGAAGAAGAGCAAATTAATCATAATTCTCATAAGTTAGCACGAAATCTATTAAAAATATAAAGGAGTTCAACACAATGAGTAAATTTACAACCTATCAAATTCTCTCACACCTAAACCATGCTTGTCCTCAAGCTTACCTTTACTCAACATTCTAATTCTCATTCCTCCCCCTCCTTTTCATATTTCTCAATATCTAAGAATATAAATAAAGCTAAACATGCATCAGTGAACCGAATCGCAATGACAATCGAGAGTAAAGTACTCATAGGATATATTTTATAGCAAAAACTCCAACACCTCAACAATTCATCAAAATCAAATGCCACAAGACTTGATGTCCTCAGATGATTTTGCTCAATACTCTCAATAGTATTTTTCATTTAAATTCAGGAGGCACGTGTCGCTTGGCCCCTATGTAGATCTGCTTCCGTGAAAGAGGTTTGAATCTCCACCCCACATGTTATGTTGTTGAACACTAAAAAGAAAATGTATGAAAAATATTATACCATCAAACTTAGATCGAAAATGTTAAACTAGTTTGGTTTGACTTACATATAGCTCAATTAGACTGCTATGTAGATTGTCTGGCAGACTTTGTAGATCTTCAACGATCATTAAATCAATAAATCGAGTTCATTCTTGTCATGAGTATAAGCATATCTTGTACTAGCATTTAATTGATTTCTCATATTATTCTAACCTGTTCCAGTAAATGTTGTAGTTGGTCGATTGCCTTTTGTAGCTTATTCAATCATTAAATCAATATATCGAGTTGCATTCTTGTCAGACCATGGTCCTTCACTTTTTAAGTCATCGATTTCGACCACATCATCAACATAATACTTTTTAGATGATTTTTGTGATATCTAAAATTATATAAGAATTAATAACAGAATAACTATTTTAGTAACTAATCCAAAGTTGTATAGGTCACATGTTCAAAAGTCGCAAAGCCAATGCATTATTTGCAAAACCGAACAGAGAGATGATAAAGTTGGACAACTAAAAGAAAGCATATTACATCTTGTTTGATCACTACCATGCTTCTCTTCTTGCATATAATTTCTTTAAAATTTTCAGAGTAATATATCAAATCAACCCCAAAGTAATCTTTATGCCTAGTCAAAGATATTGCTTTTAAATCAAATAAACAAACTTGGATTGTCTTTTTTTTTTCTTTGGGAAGGCAGGAGAAGATATTCAACCACATCTTTGTTTAAGAAATTTGAGGGAGAAGTATGAGAAACCTTTGGATTTGCACGGGTAGCTCATTCCCAAACGAAAATATGATTTGCCTATTGGTTCTTGTTCTAGCATCAAAAAGAAGTTCAATATAATTTGTTTATGTGTAGTAAAATTGTGGGAAGCTTGGAATGTGGGTAGGAAAGTTTTGGAATATATAGATTAGCAGTTCAAAAATACTTGGGATAGAGTGTTTTAGTACGTTTCTTTGGCTTTCTAGTTTTCTCAGGAATGTACTGAGATTGTTTCACCTTTACATATGTGTGTGTGTGTAAAAATCCCCTCTCTCATTTCTTCACCTTTATACATAACTGTGTATATATCTCTCTCT
>JAOANK020547028.1:0-12353 GCA_026257165.2 Telfairia occidentalis
ACTCTTATTTTATTAAATAAATAATTTGAATAATATTACAAGACCACGAAGGTTTAGGGCATCAACCCCAACAAAACAATGTACATGGGTCAAGTGGGAAAATGTTAGATTTTAAATCTAATATTATTATTAATGTGGCCCATGTACATTTATTCCAATAATGTTTTAGGCCTATGTTAGTGGGCCAATTAATTAAAAGGTCATTTCCAATTTACACCTTAATGGAAGGTGTATATATAAAGATAAAACTCTAGAGATTGGTCCTCCCTATGCCTAATCAAGTAGTATTTTCTCTCCATCAAGAATGACTAATAAAGCATTAAAGAAGGCTGAGAGAGAGAAACACAATCCTCAACAATATTAGGGTATGTTATCAAGGTATGTCATCTTAACTTTTGTTATTGTGAAAATCATCTTATTCTAAGATTTTTGCTTTTTATTAAACTATACAATATTAGAGTTTATTGTATATCATGCAACTTAAGAATTTACATTTAAAGGAAGTAATCTGATCATGCGGAGATGATGGTTTGAGTGAATTTGGAGTGTTGTCTAGCAATGAGTTATGTACTGATTTGTTGCTGATTGTAGGACTAACTTTTGTTGTAATTTCTACTGTATTGTTTGTGTTGTATCTCATATCATTAGCATCTTTCTTCAAACTAGAGTGGGTTTGAGCTTGAACTCCAAGTTTCTTCTAAGTGTAGTGAATGGAATTTTTCCAAGCAGTTTTAGTTAGTATATCAGCAACTTGTTGATAAGTATGGATATGTCGTGTAATTAAAGCTCCTATGGCCACCTTTTCCCTAACAAAGTTATAGTTCATGTCAATGTGCTTAGTGCGAGCATGAAATATGATATTGACTAACACGTAGAGGGCACTTATGTTATCACAAAATAGTTGAGGTGGGTGATGAAGTGGCATGCCAGTGTCTCTAATGATGAAGGAAATCCATGTAATTTGACCGTTGCACTTTCCATTGCTCTATATTGTGCCTCAAAGTTGGATTGTGCAATTGTTGGTTGCTTTTTGGATGTCCAGGATATGCCGTTAGGTTCAAGGAAGATACAGAATCCTATTGTGCTCCTCATACTACTTTGGCATCATCCCCAATCTTCATCACAAAAACCATAGAGATTTAGAGAGATACCTTTATGAAAGTGTATACCATATTCGATGGTACCTCTGATGTATCTGAGGATATGTTGGATGGTTCTCATATCTTTCATGGTTGGATTTTGTAGGTGTTGGCAAGCTTTGTTAATTGCTTGAGTAATGTTTGGCCTAGTTAGGGTGAGATATTAGAGGGATCCAACAATTGTCATGTATGTTGTGGTGTCTGCTTGTTCATCATCCTTTGGCATTTGTGTGGTGGATATAGCCATTGGAGTGTCGAAGTGTGATGCATTTAGCATGTTATTCTTTGCTAGGATCTCCTTTGCATATTTGCATTGGGATAGGGTGACTCCATTATGGTTGTGAATTGGACTTTAATGCCCAAGAAGTAGTAAAATGGCCTGAGGTCTTTGATGGCAAATTCATTACCTAGATTGACAATAAGATCATGGATAGAGTTATTGTTATTTCTAGTAAGTATAATATCATCAACATAAATTAACATAAGTAATATAGTAGTGTTGTGTTCATAGGTGAAGAGTGAAGGATCACCTCGTGAGCATGTAAACGCACTACGAAGACGGTATTGAGATAGTCTCTCAAACCATGCTCTCAGAGCTTATTTAAGGTAGTAGAGAGATTTCTTAAGTTTGCACACATGATTTGGGAATTGGGGGGTGTTGAAATCTTGGTGATTGAGCAATGTATATAATCTCTCTTAGCATTCCATGGAGAAAGGCATTCTTCACATCTAGTTGCCTTAGAGGCTAGTTCAAGCTTACGACCACTGCAATGACTAGGCGAATGGTGATTGATTTTACTACTAGGCTAAAAGTCTCAGATACTCAAGGCCTTTGATAGCACTCCAAAAAACGCTATTTTAGAACCTACTTCTTAGTAGTTTTGTAGGTTTTCTTGTATGCTTTGATACCTTTATTCATGTATTTGGTAAGTACCGAGCATTGGAAGGCAAAAATAAGGATTCAGTGTTGTTTGGGCTGAAAAATGAGCCTAAGAAGAGCAAATTCAGCTCAGGAACGAAAGAAATATGTCAAAAATAAAACTGCAAATTTTGTAATCAACACTACACATATAGCATCTCAACGCTACACAATTTTTGGCATGATAGAAGTAATTTTTCAAAGTAGCTTTGAGACGCTACATCGAAATATTTATCCTTTCTTTTAAAAACGTGGTGGCAGTTTCATAATATTAAAATGCAGCGTCTCGACGCTGCCGCTTGAGACTATATATGTTGTTTTTCACCACAAAGGGTTAGGGGAGTTTGATTTAGGCGTCGTTTGCAGATCAATTTTTGAGGTGCAAAGGCAGAGAACAATGGGCATTCATTCTAGAGTAAATTGGAGGTTTTTCAAGTGTTCGGGGGTGAAAAACACGAGAAAAGGAGTCGGTTCAGAGCCACATACGAAGAAGAATCTGCCCAAGAGTTTTCTTTTCTCTCTGTTTACATTCTGTAATCTACTTACATGGGTTGTTTAGAACTAATTTTCATAATATATCATAGCTAAACCATTTAGCTTTAGGGTTTTGGTTGGTTTTATGGACATTTAATTACGTTATTGAATTCTTGAATGCATTATTTACGATTTTCTTCTAAACTCCAGCCCTTAATGATTATGTTCATTTAGCTAATGAATGTTTTAATGTTTTATTTACTATTTTGCTCGTGAGAGGGGGTCATAAATTATCGCGTGCTATTTTACTATCTTGTTTGAAAGAGAGTGTAGTAAAGTAAGAGATTGGAATTTATACACATGTTTCTCTAGGTGGGAAAGTGATAGAGGGACGTGTGAGGTCCGTAATAGGTTATGTGTTTGCCACTTTCAAATTCTTATTACGATATATCGAATATGAACTTCTTTGTGAGGATCGATGGACCTCGAGAGGAGAAAACCCGAGTCTATGAACCTTAGACTTAGAAAATAAGTAAATTATTGCATGTCTTCAATTTAGTTTAATAATTAATTGCGCCATTTTACAACGCCAACACCCTGAAGCTACTTGTTCCCTGATTTTCCTCTGTTTATGTACCTATTAGCGTTATAAAGACCTCCTATACAAGTGCCTTCAGCACGGTTTTCCTAACTGGCTTCAAATCCAGTATTTTTATGATGGTTTAACCAGCACTACTAACTTCATTTTGGATGCAGCTGTAGGTGGCTCGCTATTTTCAAAGACTGCAGAGGTGGCCCATACAATACTTGAAGATATGGCTGCCACAAGTTACCATTGGCCTGAAGAGACCTTAGTTGTTCGAGCCCCTAGAATTCATAATGTTGATGAGGTAAGTCCTCTTAAAGAACAAATGGCTACATTGACTAATACCCTGAATAATCTGACTATTCATGAAAAGCCTTAGTCGATTGCATCCACGGCGACATGCCATTCAAATCCTGTTTGGGAAAATCTTCAATTGGAGCAAGCCAACCACATGAATAAGAACTGTGGATTTCAAGTGGCCCAACAGAACAGATGGAGTCCAGCATAGCTCGCAACCCACCCACTATTATCTAGGTATTTGAAACCATGAAAATTTGTCTTATGCTAACAATAAGGTTTTGAATATCCTAGGTCTAGCTTCTACCTCATAGCAACCACCTGAGAAAAACCTTCTTTGGAGGACATATTGGCAACATTTATCACATAGTCCACGAACCGGACTTCCAACCTGGAAAATAAGGTGGACAGCCAAGAAAAGACCCTAAAGAATATGGAGATTTAGATCGGCCAGATTGCCACCACTTTTAATACCATGCAGAAAGGCAAGTTTCCGAGCAATGCAACGCCAAAACATTGAGAAGCGGTAGAATGCTGAAGGAGTCTGAACACCAAAAGGGGGCCGAGAAAGTTGAAGAGAAGAAGAGAGATGAAGAAGATTGAGGAGACACCGTGGGAGGCACCCAAATAGTCATCTTCACTGATGTATATGTCTTCTATCCCTGTTAATCTTAATGTCATCACTTACCTTCAACGTCTTAGGAAATAGAAACTTGATGCTCACTTTTCGAAATGTTTAGAGATCTTTAAGAAACTGCACATAAACATACCTTTTGCCGATGCGCTTGAACAAATGCCTAATTCTGTGAAGTTTCTTAAGAAGATCATGGCTTCCAAAAAGAAGTTTGAGCAATACGAGATAGTGAACTTGACAAAAGAGTGCAGCACGATTATACAGAAGAAGTTGCCAGAAAAATTAAAGGATCCAAGGAGTTTTACTATTCCTTGCACTATAGGTAATCTCTTTATAAATCGTGCTTTGTGTAACTTAGGAGATTCGATTAACTTAATGCCTCTATCTATTTACAGGAGACTGAATTTTGGGGCGGGTCAACCCACAACAATATCACTACAGCTAGCAAATCGATTCATTAATTGCCCTCGAGGTATAATGGAGGACATTCTTGTCAAGGTCGATAAATTCATATTTCCTACAGACTTTATGGTGCTTGACATGGTGGAAGATGTCGAGGTACCTATCATCCTTAGGAGACCATTTCTGGCTATAGGAAGGGCCCTGATTGATGTGCAGCAAGGTAAGTTAACCTTGAGGGCGGACGATGACAAGGTAAAGTTCGATATTTATCAACCTAGGAAACACCTTGCAGAGTTTAGTATGTGTTGTAAAGTAGAATATTTAGATAAACTTGTTAAATTTGATTCTGTTGTGGTCTCTACTGGTGTGGATGAGAATACAAGCATGTTGAATTCTAGTTGTGGTAGCCTAGGCAAATTGCATGAGGTTGAACTTGTCATCCATACTCTTATTTCTACTTCTGCTTCTTTTTCAAATTCTGATTTTGTTGAACATGTTAGAAATAACCCTAGAATTGTACTGCATGATAATAGAAAGCTTGAAATAGACAAGCCTCCTAGTATAAAATTGAAACCCATACTCGGGTATTTTAGGTATGCATTTTGTGATTCTTCTACTCTGTTGTTTTATCTGCTAGTGTGAGCATAGTAGAAGAAAATATTTTTTTAAATGTGCTTCAGAGGGTTAAAAATGAATGCGGGAATGAGGTTCGATGGATACAGGACATAATGGTGAAATACAGATAATTTGATGTCATGTCCATCTATGGACATTAAATCAAGAACTTCTTGGGAGGCAACCTAAGCATTTCTTTCTCATTTCCTTTTCTTTTGTTGTTTTTAGTTTGTTGTTGTTTGTTTTTGTGAGCCCATTTTCAGGAGTCATAGCACAGTTGTACTCAGTCCACTTGCTTGTCATGTTATTGACCATCTCACCCTCCAGGCCAGTATCATTTACTTTTGTGCTTTGACTTTCTTTTTCATACATTGAGGACAATGCATGATTTTAAGTTTGAGGTGGGGTGTCCTGAATACTGTGTGCTACTAGAATAGATTATATGTGAATTGTGTGTTGAGCACCTAAAAATGTTGTTGATTGAGATTGATTTGGATGTTGAATAATTTTTTTCGATTTGATAGAGTTGAATGAATGATTAATCACCTGATTGTGTGCTAAAACGGTAGAATTTGCAATGCTTGTATGTTGAGAACTATGCCTTTCCATGATTTGTTGTGATGTGTATGTGAGTTGAAATAGAGAAATTAGTAGGCATATTTCTGAAGTGAGTCATGTTTGAAATCCTTCTTTGAATTCCTTGTATTTTGAGCACGTAGTCCTCCTATTAAAGTCTTGAAGGTTTAGAATGTTGTTAATGAGGTTAGACTTAAGATGTTTCAAAATGGTCTGATTATTTGATATTGAACTTGTAGGTTAAAGTAGCTTATACTGAATATGAATTATGCTAAATAAGGTATGTCTAAAGAGGTTACTCTTCCTTTCTTTGGGCCTTAGTCGACGGGCAATGCTAATAAAAATGCGAAAAGAAAGTGAGTATTGTCCTAGAATAAAGGTGTTGCTCATAGTTGGATACTCAACACCTAGAAAGCTGGGGTAAACCAGAACGAAGGTAGTACGTCTTGACTAGGCTCCTCTTTAAGATTTATTGAGAAGAAAAAAATAAAAAGCAAATAAAAAAATTTTAAAAAAAAAGAAAGAAAAAGAAGCATTTGCCTTAAGCTACCTTAAATTAGAAACACTCACTTGAAAATGATTTAGTGCTTGACTAGGGGTAGCTTAGGAAAGACTTCATTAAATGCACTTTAGGCTTTTAAGGACGAGAATGGGAAGAGCTTGCACACACACACAAGGGAGTATAAGAACTGGCCTTCAACTTTCTTACCGATAGAATGTGCATGAACGTTTCTTTTATTGAGCTCATTACATGTTATTGTGCATTGAGTTAGGAGTCTGAAGCATGTTGTATTGAGGTTCTTTCATATGTTTGTATTTTAATTTTGCTCGGGACTAGCAAAACTCTAAGTTTGGGGTAGTTGATAGCACTAGAAAAAGTGTTATTTTAGAAACTAATTCTTAGTAGGTTTGTAGGTTTTCTTGTATGGTTTGATACTTTTATTCGTGTATTTTGTAGGAACCAAGCATTGGACAGCAAAAATACGGATTCGGCATTGTTCGGGCTGAAAAACCAGGCTAAGAAGAGCAAATTCAGCTAAGGAACAAAGGAAATATGTCAAAAATAAAAGTTCAGATTTTTCTGGTAGCGTCTCACACTACACACATAGTGTCTCAACACATCCAACACTGTTGAGACGCTACGTTGAAATATTTCTCCTTTCTTGCAAAAATGTGGTGGCAGTTTCATAATATTAAAGCACAGCATCTTCACGTTGTCCCCTAGCGTCTTGACGTTGCTGCTTGGGACTATATATGTTGTTTTTTGCAACAAGGGTTAAGGGAGTTCGATTTGGGAACCGTTTTCAGAGTGATTTTTGAGGTGCAAAGGCAGAGAACAATGAGCATTCATTCTAAAGCAGATTGGAGGCTTTTAGAGTCTTTAAGGGTGAAAATCACGAGCAAAGGAGACGATTTGGAGCTAGAGACAGGGAAGAATCTACCCGAGAGTTTTCTCTTCTCTCTGTTTACATTTAGTAATTTTCTTAGATGGGTTGTTTAGAACTGGTTTTTATAATGCATCGTAGCTAAACCCTTTTAGTTTTAGGGTGTTGGTTAGTTTTATAGACATTTAATTACATTATTGAATTCTTGAATGCATTAGTTACAGTTTTCTTCTAAATTCCAGTCTGTAATGATTATGTTCATTTAGCTAATGAATGTATTATTATTTTATTTACTATCTTGCTTGTGAGAGGGGGTTGTAAATTATCACATGCTATTTTACTATCTTGTTCGAAAGAAAGGGTAGTAAAATAAGACATTGGGATTTAGACACATGTTTCTCTAGGTGCAAAAGTGATAAGGGCATGTGTAAGGTCCGTAATAGGTTATGATTTTGCCACTTTCAAATTCTTATTACGAGATATCGAATAAGGAGTTGTTTATCAGGGCCGGTGGACCTCGAGAGGGGAAAACCCGAGTTTATGAACCTTAGACTTAGAAAATTAGTAATTTATTGCATGTCTCGAATATAGTTTAATAATTAATTGCATTGTTTTACAACGCCAACACCCTAAAGCTATTGGTAGCGTCTCACATTACACACATAGGGAAACAAATAAGTAGCTTTAGGGTGTTGACATGCCTATTAGCATTCTCAGTTTATTCTCTTGCTAGATTAGACCTGCTGCATGACAATTCGTTTCCCTAAATAAAACTTGACAACTACTATCCTGGTACTAAATAGATTTAATAACCTGATTTCCAAAGAATGATACTCAGTTCTCTTAGGCCGTTTTATATTATAATTTGACCCGTGCACTTGCGGTAACGCAGTGAGTTGCGATCAACCTTCGACTTGTGTGAATCCTTGAGGAATCAATCTTGCCTGATGCCTTTCAATGGCCGATCTTCCTTCAGTTTTGTCTTAAAAATACACTTGGATTCTGCAATGTTGGTGTTGTCAGGGAAAGGAACAAGAGTCAAAGTCTAACTGTGATGTAGAGTTATGTTGAGCTTGTGGAGCCTCATCATTTGCCATTTTTAATGACACACCATGCCCGACATCATTTCTGCTACAAAGCCATTTTACCCAGAGGATAACGTCTTGACGCTGACGCCAATGAGACACGCACATGTTCATAGCATCAAGATGCTATCGCAATTTTGCAAAGCATTCGCCCTAGCCACTTTCACTTTCTTCTATATATATGTGTGTTTACAGAGATGAAAAAAAATGTGAGAGGGACTTTATTTTTTTAGAGAAAAAAATGTGATTTTGGAGAGAGAAAGTGAGATATAGAGAGAGATCTCTATTCTGGATTGTTTGGCAAGGTTTTTTGTTGGCGTATTTTCCGTTGTTATCTTTAGCTGATTTAGTGAAACCTGTCGGTGTAGGAACTAGACGTAGCTCTTTTGTTATTAGGGTGAACCATTATAAACTATCTATGTCAAGACTCTCTATCTCTGAATCCTTTTACTTTCAGTTTTATTACTCTTGTGATATCTGATATATGGTTTGTTTGCTTGAGAGATCAAAATAAACATTGGGCCTAATGATTCGCTTTCGCGGTTGTTTAGTTTATTTTGATTTTTCTCTCGCTTGATTGTTGCATTGTTATTATTTATTTATTTTCCAACAAGTGGTATCAGAGCTTCTAGGTTTATGAGCCATGGCAGATAAATTTGGATCAGTTCACAAGTTTAATGGACAGGATTTTGGTTATTGGAAGATGTAGATTCAGGTCATTTTGACTTACAATAAAGTTCATAAAGCTTTGAAGAGGAGACCTAACAGAATGGGTGATGAAGAATGGGAAAGCAAAGTCATCGTCAAATTGGCATTGTCAAAGGAAGTTGCAAGTCTGGTGGCAAATGAGACTGTTGCAAAAGACTTGATGGAGGCTTTAACAAATAGGTATGAAAAACCCTCTGCAGATGACACATCTAAGAAGTCAATTAGAGTCTGCTAATATTACTTTTTCTGATTAGGTTAATGCTATTTTGCTATTAGCGTCCTTGCCTGATAGTTGGGAAACTATGAAGACTACATAGCTAAATTCATTAGAAAGTGGTAGTCTTAAGTTTTCTGTGATTTGTGATGCAGCAGTTGTTGAAGAACTTCGAAAGAAGGGTAGTAGTTCTAGTAAAGAATCTACTTCTGGGTCAGCACTAGCTATAAGTAAGGGTAAGAAAAAGATTGTGGAGGAGCGACGTAGCAATAACAGTAGTAATAATAGTAGAAGAGATTGGCTAAACAATGTAGAGTGTCATTATTGCTATAAGAAGGGTCAAGTGAAGTCCAAGTGCAAACGTATGAGTGAGGACTTGCTCAAGTTGTAGGCAAATATGGCTGAAAAGTATATTTTAGTTGTGTTGAAAGTAACACAAAATATAAGAACCTTTCATCAAGGTAGGTCGTAGATAGTGCAGCTTCAATACATGTTGTTTCAAATAGAAGGCTACCCACCTCCTTTACTCCAGACGATCATGACCCAATAAGGATGGGGAATGGAAAGGTTTCTGTATCGAGAGGGATAGAGATATTAAGTTGAAGACAAATAGTGGGAGCTCACTAGTGCTACGAGGTCTTAGGTATGTTTCTAGCATCAAATTGAATCTTATCTCTGTTGGTAAGCTAAATGATGAGAGTTATAAGAGTGAGTTTAGCGATGGCTCGTGGAGACTCACTAGAAGGCCAAATTTGGTGGCAGTTGGCCACAGACGGTTTGTACTATATATGGTTGATTTTAGAGTTCCCAGAAGATCAGAGAAAAGGTGAATGCAAGTTAAAGTTGCAGATGGTTTGAAGAGAGGCAAAGTTGCACCAGCATCAATGACAACCAAGATTGATCGAGGAGATCAATATTCATCGAAAGAACAATTGAGCAAACAGAATGAGGAATTTAGTTTGGAGGGTTGTCAGAATACCTTAATTGGAAGACGACATGATTCAATCAAGCCTTCAGGGCGATTTGTTGCATCCGTGGGTACTCAGAAGGAACTAGAGGTCAAAAAGAGTTACTCAATCCTAGCAGTTGGCTTCAATGATACAATGAAGTAATTTTTGAAGGGCATCTTTTCTAACATATAGTTGAAAAGGAAAATATTTCCTGGAACTACTTAGTTTTGAGTGGGAGTACGTGGTTGTGTCTCTTTACGTCTGAGAGATAAGCTCACGCAGATGACCCATGCCTCAAGGTCAATCATAAATTTGTATTGGATTTATTTTTCTGACATTATTTTGTTGTTGCAAGCTTCTTGATAATCTTGCAGGGCAGTCAGAACCTGTCATTTTGCTAAGGACAAATTGGAGTGGGAGTTCTTTTATGATTATCTCCAAGTGGGAGATTGTTAAGTTTGTGGAGCCTCATCATTAGTCATTTTTAATGATGGGCTATGCCCATCATCGTTTCTGCTACAGAGCCATTTTGCCAACAGAACAACATCTCATCACTGACGCTAATCAGGCGCGCGCATGTACGTAGTGTCAAGACGCTACTTACAGCGTCTCAACTTTTGCAAAGCATTCGCCCTAACCGCTTTCACTTTCTTCAATATATATGTGTGTGTACAAAGATGAAAAATGTGAGAGGGAATTAATTGTTTAAGAGAAAAAACGTGATTTTAGAGAGAGAAAGTGAGATAGAGAGAGTTGTGCTTGGTTGTTTGGCAAGGTTATGAGTTTCTTGATCATGACTTCTAGTGCTCATGTTGCCTAGGCACTCGATTGTTGGACTTTCAATAAGTGACAAATTAAGTTCGATTTAGAAGTCATGATTTATGTTTGCTAATTCATTAGGAATAGGAGTTGCGAGAGTTTGAGAATTCTTTTGTACTGGACGTTGGTGTGTTGTTTTGTCCTTGCACGTTTTGGAAGTTGTTGTCGTTGAAGTTTCTACAGTTTCTTTGTACGCTACTGCTGCAGTTTCCATTGCTTCTACTATTACGGTGGTGTTGGCATCAATTATTTATGCTGTGATGAGATCAGTGGTTGGGTCAGCTATGGAGTGTGAGTTTATTTCCTCAATTTGAGGCTGCTCTATTGTGTTTTGAGAGCTTTCGGCTGGTGGATTTCTTTCCTCAATGTGACCTTATGTTAATTGTTCACTTAAAACTTCAATTGCTTGTAGTTGTGTTTAGGTTTTATCAGCAATTGAGGAGATGATTTCTCCCAATATGTAGTGTTCTTCTTTTTCACAGTCGTATCTGCTATTGTTTGATTTGGGCACATTACCTGTTGTGTTAATGATTTTGTCAAGGTCAATATGGTGGCTGTCAAAGGCTGTAGTTTCTACACTGTTTTCAGTAGGTTATTTCCACTCTTCAAGTTCTACAAACTTAGGAACTTCCATTTCTTTGACAATCGAGTTGGCTATCTTTGTGGCATCGATTGTACAAGTTCATGAAGAGGACTGGATGAGTGGAATGAGGGAAAGTGGCTCGATCGACAAAAAAAAAGAAGAGGCCATTTCCTCAAAGAAATAGTTAGGGCTTTCGTTTTCCACTTGTTTGTCAAGCTTTAGAGCTACTCTTTCAACTATCGCCTAATCCAAAAATGTCAGCATAAATTTCACATTTTTTGGCATTTTGTTAAAAAAAAATGACGGCATAAACATCTCTTTTGTTGACGTTTTGTTAAAAAAATGTCAACATAGACATCACTTGTGCCGATGTTTTGTTAAAAAACGTCAGACAAAACTTTTTCTAAATTTTGTTATTTAATAATGAATAAGTAGTAGTTATAGCTATAGTGGAGGAGGTGAACAATATAATACGTCAATCTATTCACGGGGTCCTTTGTTTTATTCTTCATATGAACATGAATCAGAATCAGAAGAACGACCTTTATACTATCTTCATTCTTCAGAGCATCTTCATTTAGATGGAACATGGTTTGATGAAAGGTAACCACTTATTGGTCCCACCAGAGTTGATGTTAATACCCATGCCTGGTATACTGAAAATTATGTCCAAAATTTTGAAGATAGAATGATTTGGGAGCAATACTGCCATTATCAGATCAATTATATTAATGTTGGTCTAATACCTTCAAGAGCGTCATCTTTCTTTTAAATTATCAATATCAATCATATAGTTGTTCAATACAATTTCTTTTATCAATAAAGGATTTAAGTTCATATTTATTTTTTGTGTTCAATAGTATTTATTATTGTATTGATGTTTATATTTTGCTTCCAATTATTGATATATGTGCTTAAAGTAGTGATTTATAACTTAAATAAACTTGTTTTAAAGTTTCACAAAAAA
>JAOANK020547135.1:0-12353 GCA_026257165.2 Telfairia occidentalis
AATACCTAAAATTTGTTAATAAGTTAAATTTGCTAAAAAAAACCCAACACCCTAGGATTCTTTATTCAAGAATTTTTCTTCTCTATAAACGTGCATATTTTAACTATTTTCACCTTAATTTTTAATCACTAAACTTTACCGTATCGCTAGATAAAATTGGAATAATTAATTGGAAATTAAGAAAGTTTAATAAACTGATTCCCAGAGGACGATACTCGACCTTAGGGTTGTTTTATATTACAACTTGACTCGTACACTTGCAGTATCGCAGTGAGCTGTGATCAAAACCTTTTTACTGTTGGTCCATGGAGATCGTCTAAAATTACATTACTAATTAGGTAATTAACTATACCTACGTACCATGACACCTTATCTTTTGTTATCACAATGATAGTTTCATTGGGGAATTACTCTTTTATCTGGCTGAATTACTTCTTCTGTTCGCTTTCATCCAATCTCAACAGGTGATTTGCAACTTAATTTTCTACGCCTTTTCTTTCTATTACTTTTAAGTCAAACTCCTGAAGAAGTAATATCCATCTGACTAAGCATGGTTTCCTATCTCGTTTTACCATCAAGTGTCTTATCGCTGCATGATCTGTACGCATAAAACCTTTAGTTCCTATCAAGTATGGTCTGAACTTATCAAAGGCAAATAATACTACAAGGATTTCCTTCTCTATTGTTGTATAATTGCATTGCACCTCAGTCAATATTTTGCTAGCATAATAGATTTGGTGAATCACTTTCTCATGTTTATGTTCTAGCATTGCACCAATAGCTTAGTCACTGGCATCACAATCAACTCAAATGGCTTTTCCCAGTTTGGCCGATAATGATTGGCATTGTAACTAGCTTTTGCTTCAGCATCTTACACGCTTTTTCACACTTCTCAGTGAAGTCAAACTCTTTATTTTGTTCTAGCAATAAACATAACGGTTTTGTGATCTTCAAAAAGTCCTTGATAAATCTTATGTAAAACTCGACATGACCTAAAAAGCTGCGAACTTGCTTAACTGCAAATGGGGCAGTGAGCTTGTCAATTATATCCACCTTAGCTAGGTCCACTTCAATTCTTGCCCTAGAAATTTTATGCCCTATGACACATTTCTCTTGCACCATGAAATGACACTTCTCCCAGTTAAGGATTAAGTTGCTTTCCTCGCATCTTTCCAAGACCTTATCTAAGTTTTCCTAGCATTAATCAAAGGATTTACCAAAAACAGAGAAGTCAGCCATGAAAACTTCAACTGTTTCTTCGATCATATCTAAAAAAATTGCCATCATGCAATGCTGGAATGTTGCTAGCGCATTGCGAAGACCAAATGGCATTCTTCTGAAAGCAAATGTTCCATACGGACACGTAAATGTCGTCTTCTCTTGGTCTTCAGGGGCAATCACTATTTGATTGTACCTAGAGTATCCATCTAGAAAACAATAGTAATCTTGCCCCACCAAACAATCCAACATCTGATCTATGAATGGGAGAGAGAAATGTTTCTTCTTAGTTACCTTATTAAGCTTTCGGTAGTCCATACATACTATCCACCCAAATATGGTTCTTGTCGAAATCACTTTGTTTTTGTCATTTGTGATAGTAGTAATTCCACCTTTCTTTGGGACACACTGTATCAGACTAACCCAATTGCTATTTGCGATTAGATAGATGATCCCTACATCTAACCATTTAATAATCTTTTTTTTGACAACCTCCTTCATAATGGGGTTGAGGCGGCACTGGGTGTCCACACATCTTTTTATATCATCTTCCAATTGTATCCTATGCATACACACCATAGGACTAATACCTGGAATGTTAGCTAACGTCCATCCAATAGCCTTTAGGTGTTTTCGTAGTACTTGCAACAAAGATAATTCATAATCAGTATATAATGCTAAGAAAATAATGACAAGAAGCTTATTATCCTCATCCAAATTAGCATATTTGAGATTAGATGGTAGGAGTTTTTTCTCTAGGGTTGGAGCTTCTTAGAATGAAGATTTCATTAGACGACCATTCCTTTTAGATAAGTCAAAATGTTGCAAAACTGCTTCGTTCCTTGATGCATTCTATCCTCAATTTCATCATCTTCCTCTTAAATCAGGCTCAATGTAGAGAAATCATCCTTATCCTGAAGTGCTGAATATGCTTCAACATCATCCAAGTACTTAAGAGCATTAAAGACATTAAAAGTAACTTTCTAATCATTTACCCTCATTGTTAATATGCCTTTCAGCATATCAATTAGTGTATGGCCTATTGCTAGAAATGGTCTTCCCAGAATAATTGGAACTTCTCTTTAAGCCTCATAGTCAAGGATAATGAAATTAGTTGGAAATATGAAATTGTCCAGCACATCCTCAATTTTTCCTTCAGGATGTGCTATGGAGCGGTTTGTTAATTGGAGCATAACCGTTGTTGGTCTTGCCTCTCCAATTCTTAACTGTTTAAAAATTGATAATGGCATCAAATTTATACTTGCACCTAAGTCGCATAGTGCCTTTCTTACATACTGATCTCCTATTGAATAAGGGATTGTGAAACTCCCTGGGTCCTTCATCTTTGTTGGTATTTTGCTTGACAAAATGGCACTACATTCATTGGTCAGTGCCATTGTTTCAAACGCTCCTAGTCTTCTTTTCTTTGTCAAAATGTCCTTCAAGAATTTGACGTAACTAGGCATTTGTTCAAGAGCTTCCACTTATGGGATGTTAACATGCAGTTGTTTTAATGCATATAAAAACTTACGAAACTGCATTTCATCTTCTTTCTTAACCATTGTAGAAAGGGCGGTGGTGGGAGAACTTTAGGTAGCTCATTGGCTTCTGTTTGTTCTTTTGTTGTAGCATTACTACTCCTTTTCTCATTATTTTCTTCTCCATTCTCAACCACAACCTTTTCTTTTTCTCCTACCTTTGTTGTTGGACTATCATCACGTTCCTTCAGTTGTAATGCTAAGCTTTCATCTTTTTGCGTGAGCTCTTTTCCATTTCTTAGAATTATTGCTTTGCAATGCTCTTTTTTAGTGTTCTTTGGCAATTCGGTAGTGCTTGGGAGTGTTCGAGCTAGTCTGCTACGGATTTCAATAGCCAACTCCCAAATTTACACTTCCAAGTTTTTCAACGTTGCTATTTGACTCTATATTAATGTATCATTCCTCATGATGTATTCCTTCATAAAGTTTTCCAAATTGCTTGGTTGCTGACTCTGCTGCGTCGGTTGAACTCTATTCGCTGCAAAATTCTACTGTGTTGTTGGGGTCATAAATCCTAGCGAAAGTTGTGGCTGCATTTTTGGTGCATTGCTACTACTAGCCTGTTGTTGTCCACCCCAAGAAAAATTTAGGTGTTGCCTCCAACCTGGCTTATATGTATTCGAGTTTAGATTGTTTCGATCTTGATTGCCTTGTCCAACATAATATATTGATGCTGGATTGGATGGGCAACTTTCAAACAAATGTGTTTCTCCATAGAAGACACAACTAACATTCGTAACCTCTTATACTGTCTTTACTGATTGTGCAACATTAGTGTTTATGGATTTCAGCATGTTGGCCATCGATACCACTTTTGTGCTTAAAGCTGTAATAACATTCATCTTTATCTATTCTCCTGACTCTTTATGCTAGATATTCTCTCTCTCATTAGTCCACTGAGAATTGTTGATAGAAATACTTTCAAGAATATTGAATGCTTCATTATAAGTTTTTTGTAGTAGTGGCCCATCAGCTAATGCATCTAAGACTAAACGAGAATTTGGAGTTGATCCAAGATAAAAGTGCTCAATCTTCACGCAACTTGCGGTGGGAACAATTTTTCAATAATGATTTGTAACGTTCCCAAGCTTCCTCCACTGACTCATTTTCTTGTTGATGAAACGTCACTATGTCTCCATGAAGTACCGTAATTTTAGTGGGAGGAAAATATTTGAGTAGAAACTTTTCAGTGAGATTCATCCAGGAAGTGATGGATCGTGGTGGCAATGAGTTTAACAAAACTTTTGCACTGTCCCTCAGAGAATATGGGAATAATGTTAACCTTAACTTCTCCTCAATTACACCTAGGATTCTAAATGAATTACACAAAGTTAGGAATGATTGCATATGTGAGTGAGGGTTACCTATCTTAGTTCCCTGAAACTATCCATTTGTTTGCAGCATCTGAAACATAACTGGCTTAAGTTCGAATGCCGGAGCACCATACAGCCTTGTTATAATGACTAGATTAAAGTCATTAAAAACTGGAGCTGTGTACTCCCTTATGGCCCTATCACGATCATCTGTCAGTGATACTGGGTTATGCTGATCCATTTGCTCTTACTGCAATACTCTTCTTCTATCTGCTGCAACTTGCACAAGAATGTGTGGGTTATGCATTGTCTGATCTAAAATTGCAGCGTCCTAATTTTCCATAATGTTATGAGCAGCAACAAATCCTTATGCTTGTCTAATTGTTGTTCTTCTTTGATGTAAGGTCCTTTCTATCTCTAGATTAATAACAAACTCTACATTGTCCTCATTCATACACTAAGACTGTTCAGACAAAAAGATATCGATCAAACTAATGAAAGATAGAGTAGTGACCACACTAATAATACTCTTTGATGGAAAAATTGCTAAAAAGAATAGAATAAAAACTTAATCATGTAATAAAAATCTTCCTCGGCAACAGTGCCAAAAACTTGTTGTCTTTCTGTATATGCTCTTAAAAGGATGCTTTCATATCAATTACAACTCAAAATGAAGATAAATCATGCTCAAGTATAAGCAATCATACAATTAATGTTGGAGTATTCTAGGATATCGATCAACGAGGAGATTTAACAGGATTTTACTCAATTCTAACAATTACGCTGATTCTTCCAAGTAGAAAGATAGTTACAGGATGTAGTGTTGTCGTTCATAGAAAAGGGGAAGAGATAATAAGCAAGGTGGAAAGAATGGGAGTGGAAAACATGCAACGGTATTTTAAATAACGAAAGTTAAGAGACGGTAGTTAATGACTTTTAGACATGCAAGGCAATACAAGACTACAACTTCTTCTGGGGAATTGACACTCTACTGTAAGCTAGATATCTCTGTATAGTCACTCTTTTGAGCATCTTATACTTTAGGTTACACCTGTTTTATGTCTAAACTCAGACATAAGAATGAAAGAACAGATTCCTCTTGGTTTTACAACTTCAACTCTATGTCTATTGCATCTACGGGAAAGGGAAATAAATCATTTCACTGTTGTATTCCTTGAACGAAATCGACTAAACATATACCTATCAGTACATGACTAGCTAGTGCTTTACCTCTTGTGGCCAAATGGGAAGAAAGTATTTAAAAGAAATGCAATTTAAAGAAATAGAAGAAATATTCTCATTCACCCAAAGGAAGCTGCAACAATGTTAACCCTAGAAGAATACTGTCAGTAACTACCCAAGTGGGTATTTAGCTACTATTCATTATGAAAAGAAGTACACACATTAATTCAACAACATAGCAACTCAAACTCAACAAATAAAAAAAATAAAGACAACTAGAGTGCGTAGAAAAACTGCGAAATAAGGATTAAGAGGCGTAAAAATAGCTTCTCAGCTGGTTTGTCCTCAGATAGCAAGAACTCCTCCGTTGAGAGAATTCCTTTTCCTTTTCTGGGCTCCTTCTTTTCCGGCGGCTTACCCAAAAAATGTGCATCCCTTGCCTTAAATAACAGATGTAAAATAAGTTATAGTGCCCCCATAGTGTCCCACGTGTAAAGAGGAGGTGAATCGCGCACCTTAGGAAGTCTAAATTCGTAAACTAGAGGATTTTGAAGAATATTCTATTTGTCGTAATGCTGCATTTTACTTAGAAGAATGCTACCACATGATGTCGCTTCTTTCACTTGTATTGGAGTTTCTTCATTTTCTACCAACTGTCATGATTCTGAACCCATAATTCAATAACATTTATATAATTCAATAAGCAAATGTTTCAGGAAGGTAAGTTGACAATAGTAAAATATCAAAAGCTTACATCATGCTTTTCTTAAACTAATGTGACCAGATATACACGCCTTTGACTCAAATTGGATTTATAATAACCCTCTTTTGGAGAGTTATAACTTCTTTTAACTTGTTAAGATGTGTTAACTAAAGTTGGGATTATTTTGATCGAGTTTTGAAGTATGCATTGCCTTATGGTATCCTTTGAGCTAAATTTCTGATGCTTATCACTTGTATTTTATTTTAAGTTTAAGGATGATTGAATTATTTGTTGACTTGAATGAACTTTATAAAGAATGCACTTCTAATATGTGATAAAATGTCAATTTTGCTACAACATTCCAATTCACAGAAAAATTTCCTGTTGCATTAGTGAGCTGGGAGCAAAGGACAGTGATATGGCAATTCATTAATTGAGATGGCAGTGGCACATGACTAAGCTGTAAAGGACCGAGGAGAAAGCCCCACTTGGATTCTTTGGCCAATTCATTTGTTGTCCAAGTGGATAAGGTGGAAAGAGATATAAAAGGAAAAAAAATTGGCCTCCACATACAGACAATTCATTTCTATTTTGATATTAGGACACAATGAATTCTAGAGTTTTCCAAGGAGAATTTTGCTTAAGAACAAAAGGGGAGAGGAAAGAGACTCCTTTTGGGAAGATACTTTTTGAAAGAAGACCTTTCTCAACCTCTCCCTCCACATCTTTCATCTTTATTTTCCTTACTGTTTTTAGCTAGAAGTTTACTTTGTCATTGTTGTAACTTTTAAGCATTCGAATCAATTCTTTTTATTATGTTTCATTTAGTTCAAGTCATTTGTTGTTCTTATCGTTTAAGCATGAACTAATTAACCCAAGGCAAGGGTTGAGGATGTGAAATTGCTGATTTGTTTCAAGAATGTGTAGCAGCTCCTAGCTGTCTTTTTAAAGGGTGTTAATGTGTTCATTGCTAATCTAATTGTATTGTTTGGCTGCCTCTACAATTTACCTTTTAATATAAAATTGGAAAAGGAAGTATTAAGAGAATCCTTACCATCCTCGTTAGCATAATATGTTTTAGAGATTTGCGAGAGAGTTAGGAATAACCTCTCCTTAATGCACTAAAAAGAGCACTAGAACTTAAAAGGAAGAAGGATGTGGAAATGGACCTAGATGTATAGCTTTGGGAAAAACATAAAGGTTGCTCTGTGTTATTTTAGAGAGCATAAGAAATGCTACAGCATCCTGTAACAGTCAACATCTCAATTTCCTTAACCTAAGCCTGTTCTTATAAAAAAGTTTACAACTATCATTAATTTTTCCTCTCACAATTTGGTGTTATTTTTGTTACCTTTTAACAACTCTGAAATTTGGTTACCTCTATTCTCCTAAACAATCATTTTTTAAGGCTAATTTTGTTAACTTATTCCTGTGGATCGACCTTGCATTACTACAATCTCTAAGTGTACACTTTCACTTTTGTGTGGCTTTGCAAGCTAAACTAATTTTATAAGGACCAACAAGATGCACCTCTCTTTCTCGTTGTCCTTAAAAAAAAGGAAGAGAGAAAAGAAAAAGAAAAAGCCAAAAACGAAAGGGAAATGAGTGATGCCTAGATGAACTTTTCTCCCTAATGCTAGGTAGTTTCATAGCAAGATGTCGCTATGTTAGAGCTAAGGGTAGAGTATTAGAAGGAGCATTCTTAAAAGGAAAATGGGTGTAATCTTGAAAGAATCTCTCTAAACCTTAGGTGGCTTCATACCAAGATGTCGCCATTCTAAGAAGTAAGAAGTAATTATGGAGGGAAATTTCTCATTGAGATTCAAAAGAAAAAACAAAAAGAAATAAGGAAAAAAATGTTGTAACTCTTTGGTGATGACAACATCCTTGTAAAAGAAGAAGCATAGTAGAACAACATTTTTGTAATAGAAAAGTTAGAATTTTGCACAAAGAACTCTAGGATGAGATTGGGTGAGAGACTTAGAGTCCATTGATTAGAACGATAAGCTTAGGAAATAATCAAAGAAGGTGGAAGCGAGGGAATCAGATTTTATTTGTGGTGGTGCTTGCTTAGGAAGAAAGAAGTGGTTCAAGGCATTAAGATGTCATGGGATGGAGTTAAAAGTTGAAGGACAAGAGGATGAAACCACTTGATATGGTTTGTGTTGATTAAGAGGTTAGACATTACTCAAGGACAAGTAATGATTCAAGTTTGAGGGTTTGTTAACTCTTAGAATAATAGTTACTTTGAGTTAACTTGCTGCATTTGAGAACTTTGAAGCACTGAATCAATAGTAAATTGGTCATTTTTGTGATATATCTCTAAGTTTATGTTTGAAAATAGTTGTTGCATATGTAATTGATGAATTTGCAAGCAATCAATGTTAAAATTTTGTTGATATTTTGTCCCCACATAGGTATTGTTGCAACATAGGCAAATTGACAAAGTAAAAATAAGAAGATTTCTTTTGCTGAAGCATCAAGATACTAAGCTGGGGCTTCATTAATTGAGGTGGACTTAAAGCACGTGGGAAAGCTAAGGTGAACCAATGAGAAGCTGTCCAAGTAGAAGAATCATCCATCTTAGCCTTGACTTCCAATTTCCATGGGAGGTATAAAAGAAAACTTTTGATTTTAGATGTGACAAGGAGAAAATGGGAAGCAATTATGAAAAGAAGGAAGGAAAAAGAGAAACGAAAAGCACAAGGAGCATTTTTTAGAAAGAAGACAAAGAACTCCTTGAAGCTCACCTCCACCAGTCATTTCTCCATTTTGTTTTTAGTTGATTCTCTCTTCAATATAGTTCTTGTTGTTTAGCCTATGGATCTTGTTGGTTTAATGTATTGTTTTGTTGCTCACTATTGTTTACCATTTGAAACTACTAGGTAAGGATTAGTGGTTGTGGTTGTTAAGGATGTTTATATTACATCATTTTTCAATAGAAATTATTATAGTTGTTAGTGTGCTTAGTGACTGATTAGGGACTTGAGTCTAGCCAATTCATTCTCCTTGCTTGTTACTTGCATTTTTGGGAGGAATGGAGTAACAAATTGCTTAAAATGACACTAGCCAGCTTGATAGCTAATTCCTCAAGCAAGTGAGCTTATTAGGAATAATCACTTACTTAGTGCACAAATTTTGTGAAATCAAAATTGTGGAAAGTGGAATGGGATGTCAAATTGCTCTTAGTCTTTTGAAAGAAAGCTAAGATCTCAAATTGTGGAATAGAAGCTCGAAAGTTTGGTTGTAACATGGCATCTTTGATAACTTTACCTTTAGTCCAAGCCTTTGCACTCAATTATCTCATTCTTCCAGTTGCTTTGAATACACTGTCCATTACATTTCTAACATTAATTTTTGGTTATTTGGAACAAATTGTTACTGTTAACACAATTCACTTAAGAATTCACTAAGCATTAAGTTAAAGCACTAATCCCTGTGGAAATGACCTTGTTATACTTCAATGAGCTAAGTGTATACTTCGAACTTATTGTGTGGTTAATTTGACATCTGTTCCACAATATAACATTTACCTCAAAAGAAAGATAAAGGATGTATTAGTGAGTGTGTGGAAGTTCATCTTTCTAACGGATATCATCATTCTTCATTATGAGGCTGACATAAATGCCCCAATCATCCATGAGAGACCTTTTCTAGCTATAGGGAGAATACACATAGATGTACAAAAAGAAGAGTTGAATATATAGGTTAACAATCAATAGGTAACTTTTAATCTCTCTAATTCATTATGCTTTCCTAGCAACATCGAGGAATGTTCTCTTGTACATGTATTAGAGACTGTGGTGGCTGAGAGTTGGCACAATAAGTTGCTTGCGTTAAAGGAAGTCCAAGGAAGAGAAATTGATTCAAGAAGTGATTTAAGTGTTCTGATAGCCCACATGAATGCAAAGTAATATGGGGGATTGAACGAAAATCAATTTTAGTCATTAGGGTTATATGAGAGAACATTTTAGGAATCCAAACCATTAATAAAGGAGCCACCAACTTTGGAACTTAAGCCCCTTCCCACACATTTAAAGTATGCATACTTGGGGAAAGATGAGACTTTACTAGTAGTTATTTCTTCATCCTTAAGTGTTCCATGTGAGGAATGGATGTTGGAAGTCTTAAGCAACATTAGTCCAACTATATGAATGCACAAAATTTCAGCAACTCAGTGGAACATCAAAGAAAACTCAACCATATCATGAAAAACGTAGTAAAGAAGGAGGTGATCAAGTGGCTAGTTTCAGGTAACGTATGTCCTATATCTAATAGTGCATGGGTAAGCCTAATGTAGTATGTGCCAAAGAAGGGTGGGATCATTGATAACTCTAAAAAATAGAGTTAAAATACCCTTACACAAGCGATGTTTTGTCCTACCTTTGAGATAAAATGCCCTTACAATGTACGTTTTGTGGTCTTTTGTGATATTGAGTGTTATGACTATTAATTGGTATTAAAGTTTAATTCAAGCTCAACATTTTTTTTTGTGCATATAGAATTTGATGAAAAGAGCACTTATGTGAATCTACGTGTGAATCAAGAACAATCTGGAAAAGAACTCTACAAAGCATTAGTTATGTAGGGAAGAACGATTCATCACACTGTAGAATTTTAATTCTAAACAATTTAGAATCTAGAATTGGCATTGAATTAAATAGAATGAAAAGTTATCTTTGAAGTCTTAGCAACTTCTCCAAGACCTATCTCGTACCTTCCATAGCATGATCATGATTTTCTTCTCCTTAAGTCTAACATCCATTTGGATCTTCAATAGATCTTTCATGCTATGACTCGAACAATGATTATGGTCTATAGGAACCTCCTTGAAAGAAACTTGGGGAAAGGTTTTAGAGAAAACTCGTATTATATTTCTCAAGCGGTGAATGGTTTAGGCTTAACCCAAGGGTTCTATTTGTAGGGACTTGGGATAGAATTTAAGCCTAATCAAATTTTATATTTCAATTATTTGAATTTCATTCAAATAATTATTTGATGTATCAAATCTTATATTTTAATATCTTCTATAATAAAATATATTTAATTATCTGAATCTCATTCTTATAATTATTGGATAAATAATATTTTATATTTTAATATCTTCTATGTTAAAATATATTTAAATTATCAAAATCTCATTCAATAATTATTTTAATATATACTTTATATATTAAAAATACACAAAATAAAATTTTCTTTTAATCTATGTATCAAATACATTTATTTTTCTTTTTATCCTTTAATGAATCTAATACATTAACTTTAAATTTGAACAACTTCAAATTTAATTTTCTTTCAACATAATTAATCCATTAGTAAGCTAGCAAGGAGATATTATAGACCTACAGATTATAAGCTCCAATGATACAAGATTAATTATATAATTTTCATTCATTAACTCAAGGTCACTCCACTAAAAACTTGGAACTATTATGCATTGTAGGATGGGGTATGTCCATAGATATATAATCACTACATGCAAGTCGACCTTTCACGAGTAGTTCATAATTACAGTTTGGTCAAAAGTTTGTTTTACCCTTTTAATTAAATCTTAAGCATTAAGTACCACTGATCCTTTAATGAACAATATGTTTATGATCCAACTATAAACTTAGTCCCTCTCGGGCCAGCGAGAGGGTGGGACCCCATTGTTCAAGTCCTAAAATCAGCACTTAAGGAAATTACTCATCTATTTACCCTATATGGGAAGGAGTGAATTTCATCTTGCGAGATTATATTCCCAGCTTCTTACTTGGTCATGTCTTCAATATAATAAGCTTATTGAATCAGCTATAAAGTCATTCTCAGCCATGTAAATCAAAGGACATGGCCTCATAAGCAGAAGTTCATAGTTCACTCAAGATTAAGATCGAGTCGGATATGATCATCCTATGAAATATTAATCTTCTATTTTAATAGATTTATGAAGAGAGATAAAATATTTTGCAGTCCAATCTTATACAAACTTATTGTATATGTACCTCCACTCGCATGTCCCCACATGAACGATGTGGATCGCATCATTTGTAACCTTTACAAAATGGGTCGTAGCGATAGTGTCACCAGGATAAGTCACCCAAACTTATCCATATACTATAAACTCTTTAGGTTACTTCTTGAACATGATCGTCTTGTATGTCAACTACATACTATTCAAGATTACATTAGCAACATAGGATTTTCATAAAATAGATAATCAATATTGCATATAAAAATATATTTTATAAATAATATAATACAAGTTAA
Organism: Telfairia occidentalis; assembly: GCA_026257165.2. NCBI lineage: Eukaryota > Viridiplantae > Streptophyta > Magnoliopsida > Cucurbitales > Cucurbitaceae > Telfairia > Telfairia occidentalis. The sequence continues at coordinate 12,204 of JAOANK020547135.1, forward strand.
GAGGCTTTAGAGCATAAATCCCAACATTAGTATGCTACAACATTGATGTTGGGTGTGTATGTCCTAAAACTCGAATAAACTAAGAACCCGTGGCTATTATATGAATACTTAGACTTTATGTGGAGACATAAAAGTGGATCAAGTTTAAGT
>JAOANK020547546.1:0-12347 GCA_026257165.2 Telfairia occidentalis
ATAGGTAGTAACTATCAATTCTTTTAAGCCTTTCTTAACCATGCTTTCATAGTCTCAAGATCCCTCTCATTCGGATACGGTGTCGGTTTATTCATGAACCCCTAGGGCGTTACAGCGGTAGAAGCTTATCGACGGCGGCAGCAAGGTGTTTTCCTTCTTCCTTTGTGATTTTCACCAACTTCCATAGCTCCGTTTTGGTTCAAATTTTGAGGACAGTTTCCTTATCACCTCCTCATATCTCAAGCAAAACAGGTAAGCCAACGGAGTCCTCGAACTTCATGTTTTCTCGAGTTTTTCCCATTTTAACCACGTTTTCCCCTCTTTCTTAGTCTTTCGAAAGGGCAATTTTGGCAAACGAAGGGTCGAGAAACACCAGAAGGTCGAGATCTGCACGTTGGTAAAATTAGAATCACGATCGAAGCAGCGGTGTTGGCTCACGCTCGACAGGAAATGTCACTGGCGTCGGTGCGTGTGACACACGCGCCAGGGGTTTAGACCGTGCGTGACGGCGCGTCGGAGCTCTGTTCAGGTTGATTCTGACGTTGTTGGATTCCTGAGGTTGAGTAGAGTAAAAAGTCGGTCCCTGTTCACCCAAATTCCAGCGGCGCGTGGACGACACGTGGTTTTCTGACAACGGCGCGTGAGGCGTCTCCTGGACAGTAGTGTGTTCTGACTCTCTCGGTAGTATTCGCGCCCTAAAAGTCTTAAGTTGCCTATTCTATATTAGGGTAATAATGAATATTTGGCTAATAGAACATTATGGATGTATGTGTGCCCTAGGTTACTTAAAGAATCCATCACCGTTTTTCCTTGGTTTCACTTGTTGTTTTCCTAAGATTTGAGGTAAGCGACTTCGCTTCTAGATAAACCATTGGGTGGTAACTTGTTTGAATTGTGTGCTGTATGTGTTGATCATGTCTATCTTCTTTAGTTTGTGAATTGAGTATGATGATGTGCTAGTGTGTTAAACATGTTGTGTATATGGTTGCTATGTGATTGTTATATGTCATGAGTATCGGTTGTATGTGATGTATGGATGCTAGGAGCATTAGTGGAATATTGTATGTTGGATGCCCTGAGGCTTCGGGTGATATGATATGTGTTTGGGACCTATGCATAGTTATGAATTGTGTGTTGCATATTCATGAGTTGCATGTTCATGAGTTAAAAGTTATATCATCTTTGTTTAGTGTTGTGTTTGAGGACCTCCATGAATGTATTCTCCGTTGAGTGCTGCTGTGTGTTTGAGGTGTCTCTGTGGGATAGTATATCTTTGCTTGGTGCTGAATGGAGAACTTTGTGTCTCTGTAGGATAGTATGTCTTTACTTAATGTTGAATGGAGAACCTCTTTGAGATACATTCTGTGTTCTGTGCTACTGTGTGCTTGAGGTGCCTAGAGATGGTATACTCTTGTGAGAGTTAGGGAGAAGGTCCCACATGAGATGCATGACTGTTTGTGTTTTCATGTCCGACCGCAGGGGTCGGAGTTACTTACTGAGTATATTTGATATATTCAACCTTTTCCTTTAATTTTTTTAAGGTAAGAGCAAGGATTATTTGGGTGGATGACGAAAAGCGGTTGCATAAAGGTCATGGTTGCACGTCTCAGTCTTCCGCATGTGTCTAAGTTAGGAGTTGCTTAGTTTTCATTGTTGAATTAAATGTCATATTTTTTTGAATTGTGTTTAGCTTCCGTTTCAATTGTTTTAAATTCGAAATCCCAGCTTGTTTTCAATGTTTTTTTTAAAGTACTTAAACTGTTATTTTTCCTTTTAATAAAGATTCTTTGAATTGAGTTTTATGAAAATCTTTGTGTCGAGTATGCATGCTAGTAATAATCCTAGGTAAGGTATGTCTAAAAGTCGGATTGTTACCGATAAACTAAGCTTTTAAGCAAATGAAAATGTATTATAATTAATTAAAAATATATATGTATTGTAATTACAAAAAAATGAATATCCCCTTCAACCAATTAATATTTATTGCTATAAAAAATTGATCATATCTTTAATATGTGTGCACATGAAAGTCCCCTTTATGTAGTAATCAAAATTTAAATTAATCAATAATATTAGTCATTCTCTTTAAACGGAATGTCAATATAACTCTAATTTTTCAAAAAATATTTTTTAGTTTATATTAGTGAACTTTTTTAAAGTTCAATAATACAGGGAGATAAAAATTTGAATATTTCACTTTTTGGTCGAAAATAAATACTTTAACTAGTTGAATTATGCTCAAGTTTACAATTTATAATTAAATTTTAAAATACCACTTTATTACTTATATAGTGGACTGTATAATTAATGCATCTTGTGAACATTTGTTAGAAAAAAAATATTTTTTATTATTATTATATTTTCAAATTTGGAAAACAAAATTACATGCCTAATGACAAACAACTTATATCCATTGTATCATTAATTGTTCAATTTATAAATACTTAAATTTGTATTGGTTAAAATATTTCAAACTGTTTTTGCAACGAAGACAGTAGAAATTCAAAGATGTAACTTTTAATATAGATGCTTATATCTTAACCAGTTGAACTAGTTCTCAAAAAAATTTTAAAAAAATTCAGTTGAGCTATTTTCAAATTGACAATATTGATATTTACTGCATCTAAACGATTGTAAGTTTAAATTATCTCTCCCATATTTTTGATGTAATATTCTAAACAAAATATATACTTTTTAAAAGTAAATTTTCTTCTTGGTTTATCCTTATAAATTATTTGGTTTTATTTAGAATAATTGATGTTACTTTTTCTTAAAAGAGATGACCATTGTTTTTTGTAATTTCAAGTCCATAGCAATAACAAGGTCTGTTTGATAACTATTTCTATTTTTTATTTTTGGTTTTTCTGTTTTTTATTTTTTGTTTTTTGTTTTTAAAAATACAAAACTATATATGTTTGATAAATGTATTTTGTTTTTTATTTTGAAAAAAACAGAAAACCAAACTAGTTTGATAACTATTTTTGGTTTTCTATTTTATTAAAAGTTAGAGAGATATGTTAGAGAGGAAAAAATATATAGAGACATGAATAATAAACGTTTAAAAACATAAAGATAATTTTTTAGGGAGAAAAATTAGTGAGAGAAATTTAAGAGAGATAAAAAAAAATTTAAAAAGAAAAAACTAAGAAGAATAATTCGATTTAAAGTATGTTATTTTCCAATTAAAATAGAGAATAATTTTGATGTGATGTTAATTGGAGGGGGAGAATAATTAAGGTTCTTTTTTTAAAAAAAAACTAGAAAAAAGTAACGTGCATTGTACGTGTGAGAATTATATTCTAATTTTATCTTTTATATTTGTTAAAATAATAGTAAAAGATTAATGAACAACTATATTAAGGACAATAAAATTAAATGGTTAACTTGAGATGTAATGCTATTAATTTCAAGTTCTGTTAGCTTAAAATAAATAAATAAATAAATCATTGTTTAAATGGTGTAACACTCAACAATTAGTGATAAATTTAATTGTGTATTGTGGTCAATTTAATTCTTTATTTGTTTAATAATTCTAATTTAATTATTACATATTCTGATTTTACCTCCCTTTTTTGCAGGGCCATTGATCTTTTAAATAAGGAAGAGCGTGGTGTGTTTACCATCTCCCTATGGAGCATGTGGTATTGGCGGAATAAGAGAGTCTTTGATCAACAACAACCACCAAATGATGACCCGATCACTAAGGCACTGGCCTATGCTGACGAGTGGAAGGAAGACCAATGTCGCAATGTACCTGACCTAAACCAACAGGAGAATCGAGAGATTGCCATTCCGACGAGAGTGAAATGGAGACCACCGGAGTACCAGTCATATAAGCTCAACTCTGATGCTGCTTATATTAATGGGCATACAGGGTTTAGGACCGTCATCCGAAATGCAAATGGGGAAGTAATGCTTGCAGCTGAACAGTTCAGGTTTTTTAGTGGCTTAGTGGATCTTGCAGAGGCTATGGCACTTCATGAAGGAATCATCTTGGCTGTTGAGTCAGGCATCCAGCCTCTCTAGGCTGAGACTGATTCTAAAGTACTCTAGAATCTTATACATGATTATGATAGCTTTGATAAGAAGACACAGCTAATTGTCGATGAGATAAAGAAATTGTGCATTCATAGGCAGGTGGAAGGCATCAATCTGATCAAGAGAACTCAGAATGAGGTAGCCAACACTTTGGCAACTCATGCGCGTCGGACTCAGTTTTCTAACATTTGGATAGAAGATTATCCACCGTGGATCTCGCGTCAGGTTCACGTTGATGTACCAGCCTATATTTAATTTTTTTAATGATTTTCTTGTACTAAAAAAAATATCTAATTAAATTCTCATTATTATAGTTAAGTAAACTTAATTTCTTTTTAATATGTTAAATTTAACTGTGTCAAACTATTATAATTGCAAATTGTAGTCTTAAAAATTTTTAAAATTAACACCTCTAATCAATTTGGTACACAAAACCAAAAATAGAAAAAAAAAATTGTTACCAAATGGTACCTTAAATATTTTGTTATATAATTTGAAAAGGTTAATATTTATTGCATTTTTTTACGTTTATTTAAATATAATATTTTTCTTCTATTTTTTCATACTTTTAACCATGGATGACTAAAAAACAAAAAACACCCAAAAAAAAAAAAAAACTTTATCTTCCACGCATTTACTTGAAATAAACAATAATAATATAAAATGCAATGACTTTTTAGGCCATAACATCAATTAATTTAAAATTAAGAACACCTTGAATCAATTTGGGACAAAAGTATAGATTAAAAAAAATAACAATTATATGCTTATCATAATTTTCTTTACAAATAATATTTATTTAGCATACAAAAAATGTATAAGATTGAGAGAGATTTAAATTTATTTGGCTAAAAATAAAATTAAAACATCAATTACAATATAAATATTGTGTAATACGACTTTGTAAAATGCAATATACTGCGACAATTTAAAGTTAAAAATATAATGAATTTAAAAAACATTATAAGATCAAAATATACCTTGAATCAATGATTCTTTTTTTTTTTATACAAATAAATGAATTTGACATAAAAAAAATACAATTATTATTTTCTTATCAATAAATTTCTTTACAAAGGCATGAAACTATTTATTGAAAGGTAAAATGCTCATTATACTTTTACGAAAAAGAAAAACGAAGGCCTATTTAATCATTTAATTTAGGGTTATAGAATTTAAAAAGACCATTATCTATTGTTATTATTGACTTTCCTTTCATATATTATTTTTATTTATCTTTCATGCTCTATTAACAAAAATGGGGAAAAAAATTCATCTCTACCCCCCAAAAAAACAAAAACTTATCTTCACGGCAAAAAACATTCAATTTTCATTCATTTTCTTGAAAAAAAATGTAATAATCCTTTAAGCCATTAGTAACAACTTAAAATTTATTAATTATTTATTTATAAAGAAAATCATGGTAAGCATATCATTCTTACTTAAAATTATTAATTATTAGTTATTAATTAACTTAAAATTTTTACTTTTAATATAGTATTTTCTTCTATTTTTTCATGCTTTTAACATTGAATGGCTAAAAAAGACCCTTCATCTTCACCAAAAAAGTTCACCCTAACAAAAAACTTCATCTTCCATGCATTTACTTAAAATAAAAAATAAGAATAATAGTATAAACAAAACAATGACCTCGTATGCGGTGTAGCAATTAACTTAAAATTAGAAACACCTCAAATCAATTTTTGGTAAGAAATGAGGGGGGAAAAACAACAATCAGTATACTTACCAGGATTTTCTTGACAAATAAAATCTATTTATTTTGTGTAGAAAAAAGTCATAAGATTGAGACTTGAAAGAAACCTAAATTTATTGGACTGAAAAGAAAATTAAAGCAATAGTTGCAATACAAACATTTTGTTAGCACGACTTTGAAAAATGCAATGTAGTGCAACAATTTAAAATTTGAAACGAAATGAATTAAAGAAATTATAGGATCGAAATATACCCTAAATCAATGAATTTGGCATAAAGGGAAAACCTAATTATTCTTTTTTTAGCAATGAGTTCCTTTACAAATATATGGAACTATGTATAGAAAAGACAAGATCTTCATCATACCATACCAACCAAAAAAATGTGTCTATAATTGACCATTTAATTTGTGGTTATAGAATTTGGATTAAAAAAACCCTTCATTTGCACCCAAAAAAAACTTCAACCTAAAAACATATTCATCTTCCCAACGATTACTTGGAAAAAAAAATCAATGAACATTCAATTAGAAACAATTAATTTAAATCTATTAATTATTAATTAATGTTTAAGTGTGTGGTTTAAATTTAAAGGAAAAAAAAGTAAGTGAAACAGATTTACGTGGATGAAAGGGGAGGGGTATGATTGAATTTTTGGAAAATCAGGAGGGGTAAAGAAGGTAAAAAATGATTCTCTACAACCCCTCTTGTAACGCCTCGTTATTAATTAATTAGTTATTAATGAGTGTTATTTTTTTAGATTTATCAAGGAGTGAGAATTAATTGTATTAATTAGATGACTTTGCGGAGTTAAGAATTAGTTGGTTTTATTTAGAGAGGATTAGACAAAGATTATAGAATTTATTTGAGTTTTATTTTGAATAAGATAAGAGATAAAATAAGATAAAATAAGAGAGATTTTATCTTTTAGTAAAAAGAATATAGTTAAATATAATAACAATTTTGAATTTATATCAAATTATATTAGGATTAGGGTTTATGGAAAACATTATAAATATGTTGTAAGGGTATGAGATGACCTAGGTACATATCTCACTCGCCGCTTTCGTGCAAGTGGGAGATTGTTGGGATTTATGCCCTAAGCTCATGACGTTATATAAACTATAAATGATATACATGAGATAGACTTAAATATTATTTGTGCTTCTTGTCAAATTTAACGACGTTCAATGTTTGATTGCTCCTAGGCCATCAGATGTGTTCTTAAACTTAATATGTATCAGACATACAAGAGAATCAAGTTTAAGAGTAGTGATTTAAATGGTCTACAATATATGAATAGAGTTGAGAACCTTATTCTGGTACACTGTTGATACGATCTACTTTGTAAGTATTTTACAAATGGTCTTATCCAAATCGTTCATATGATGACATGTGAGTGGAGGTATGCTATGCAATAAGATGGCATAAGACTGAACCGCAATGTGTTCTACACATTTCTTATAAGATCGTTAAAAGAAAATGCAAACACATCAATAAGATGATCATAGTTCATTTGATCTTAATCCTGACTGGATTATGAACTCATGTCTATGCGGGTGTGTTCTTTGAGCAGCGTGATGAGAGTAACTTATTTGTTTGCTCAATAAACCTAGTGTCTTGGGAACACATTCAATTGGGGAGCTGAGAACATTTTTACACAAGATGAAATTCACAACACTCAATAGTGGAAAGTGCAAAGTGTGCACTTATTCTCATTGAGTATGCGACTGATTCTCTTAATGTACTAGATAACAGGGTACTCGCCTTCTTGATATCCCAAGAATGATTTTTCCTTGATGAGATTTGTAGAAGACTATCCATTAGAGAACTAGTGATACTTAATAAATAAGAGGTGGCGCTAGGGGCAAACCAGTAATTTCATCCAGCTAGAGCCATGAACTACTTTGTCAAAGATCAGATGAGCTGTTATGGTTATATTCGTGGACATAACTTATCTACAATGCGAGAGTGCAACCTTAGGTCTATAGTGGAGTTACCTTGGGTTAATGATGATAGGTTGATTAGTTGAAGAGTTTGACTAATTGATCTTAACTATTTAAGCTCAAAGTACGTCCATAAGGTTCCTTTGCAAGCTCATTACCTCTGTAACGAACACTTGATTGGAAGAAAATTAAATAATAAAAATTATTTAATTTTTAATTAAATTATTTAATTTAGATATTAATAATAAATTTGATTTATTATTAATTAATTACAAATTAGGATTATTTAATTTCACTATTAATAATAAATTATATTTGTTATTAATTAATTAGAAATTGAGCTAATTAGACTTTGGAAAACAAATTGGATTGGTAGACAAGCTTTAGGCCCAATTACATAAAAAATGAGCCTAGAAATCCAATGGGACATGGCTTAATCTTCCATGGACCCACACTCATGAGATGGGAGCTGAACAATTAATTATGAAAATTAAAAAATAAAAAAAAATTTCATATTTAAATTAAAGTTCATAAGGAGTGTTTGGCCCATGCCCATGGGTTCGGCTTATTTAGCCTGAGGTAAATCTAAGGGAGTTATGTAACCTGAGTTTGGTTAGCTTGTGTTTAGGGTGCAAGTTTGTGTAGCCTGTGTTTATGTAGTCTATGTTTGGGGTGCATAATTGTGTAGCCTGAGTTTGGGTAGTTTGATTTTGTTTTCAGTTGTTTTTTATGTTTGGTTTAGTGAACTCTTCAACCTTGATATAATGTAGTTAAATTTGTTTGGACAATTTTGTAGGAGTCAATTAGTCCATCCACTTTGAATTTGGTATTTATTAAGTTATGTACTTTCTAATCATAAATTTGTCTTAATGCATCACGACACAAATTAAAATTATAATTTAAACAAATCGTTCACAATAATTTAATAAAAAGTTTAATATTAATATCATAGGTTCAACAAAATATTTAACAACAAAAAAAGATATCTAGTAGCCATGAAAATAAAAAAAGTGGTTGACAAAATATTCATTTTGGATCATACTAAAATATTTTCTTATTAAAAAAATTTATTTAAATCAAGCCAAAATTAATATATTATGTTATATTTGTGGTTTTACACAAAAATATTTATTTTAACGAAATGATATTAATTTATCATTTTTTTACTTGTATGAATAATTCATATTATAATTTATAATCATAATTAGATTTAAAGAAAATACGTTGAAATTTTATTTTTGAATAATTTTACTTCTACTCTTCCATTGATAATTTCAATAATGTTAATACATTTAATAATTAGTTATATAATTTGGATAAAAAAGATAATGTTCTTAACTCCATTATATTAAAATGTTAGATAATTGGAAATTAATTTTAAATGCATTTGTTCTTTATATAATTTTAAAATTCCTAACTTACAATTAATAATAGTAAGTTATATTTGAATACTTTCATTATGTTTTTATAATTAATTATTCAGCTCATATCTCATGAGTTTGGGTTCATGGACTTTCAATGGACTCCAATACTAAGTCATGCTCCTTTGGAGTTTTAAAACTCAATGAACTCATTTCCTATGTAATTGGACCTAAAGTTGATCCAGCTATCTAATTAGACTTCCAAAGTCCAATTAGCCCAATTTCTAATTAATTAATAACAAATCTAATTTATTATTAATTGCCAATTTAAATTATCCCAATTTCTAATTAATAATAAATCTAATTTATTATTAATATCTAAATTAAATAATAATTTAATTAAAAAAATTAAATAATCTTTATTATTTAATTTTTCTATCAATCAAAGTGTTCGTTGCAGAAGAAACAAGCTAGCAAGGAGACCTTATGGATCTACAGCTTTGACCTCCAATGATTAAGATTAGTTAGTCAAATTCTTCAACGAACCAATCCCACCATTAACTTAAGGTAACTCCACTAGAAACCTAAGATTGCACTCTCGCACTGTAAATGAGTTATGTCCACAAATATAATCATAACAGCTCATCTAATCCTTCACCAAGTGACTCGTGGTTCTAGTTGGATAAAATTACCATTTTGCCTTTGGCCCCATCTCTTACTTCTTAAGCACCACTGGTTCTCTAATGGATGGTCTTCCATGAATCCCATCCTGGGAAAATCGTTCTTGGGGTATCAAGAAGGTGGGTACCTTTTAATCTAGGTCTCGAACCAACACATTAAGGAAATCACTTATATACACTCAATATGGAGAAATGCACACTTTAGGGGGGCGTTGGCACAGAGAGTGGACTTATTAAGTCTGAAGTTGTTTAGTTTGGAGAGTAGTTTTGTCTGTGTTTGGTATTGATAGTGGAATAAGAGAGAAAGTCTTATTGAATATATGAATCATTCTCTCAGAATACAAGCTATAAATATATGCTCAGCCAATAACCAAATAGTTTAACTACTAAGTAACGAATGTAGTTAAGCTAACAAACTATGGTTAAAGAGATATAACAGATGGACTGATGTAACTAATAAACTGAATTATAACAATGATGCTTAATACTTGGAGTGCAGAGTTATTTAGTCTGAGTTGACTTGTTTGTGTTTGAGGTGCAGAGTTGTTTAGTCTGTGTTTGAGGTGCAGAGTTGTTTAGTCAGAATTGTGAAATTTGTGTTTGGAGTGCAAAGTTGTTTAACATGAAGTTCTGAAGTCTATGTTTTTTGCTAGCTAAATTATTTGCTACAATTTTCACAATTACAACTATATTGCATTGATGTTTTTTAAGAAAATTAAATTATATCAAAATTTGTTCGTTAATTATAAAATTAAAATTTTAAGTATATTATTTTTTATTAATATTTTAGAATTTATTTAACAACAAATTTTGATTAACAAACACACAATATTTTAAATAAATAATTTAATATATTTAGAGACGTAGCGATTCCATATAATATATATTACTTAGAAAAATATAATTTATAGGTTAATTTTACCCATAATTCTAAATATGAAAAATTAATATTTTCATTTTTCTAAATTATATAATCTTCCATTATTAGCAAAATTGTGTAGTTTTTAGATTTAATTTTAAGAAATAATCAAGCAATTTGTATATAAGTCATTTTAAGAATCTAACATTATATATAAGTTATGAAAAATATTTGTAACAAATTAGTTTGCCTTGAAAATAAGTTTGAAGTCAATTTTTTTTTAAAAAAAAATATAACTTTGAATTTTAAACAAAATTAGTTTGGACGGTATAATTTGTAGTTATATTTTTTTTTCTTCACTATATTAAAAATAAAATTACTATATATTTTAAGCAAAATGAATTTTTTCCTCCTCATTTCTCCTCTCGCTTTCACGACAACCTTTTCATGCCAACCTCCAAGGATTTATTAGCCTTATTAAGAAACTAGGCATATAATAATTGTATGTTGTTGGGGTTGGTACCCTAAATCTCGTGAGACTCGTGATTTGTAATTATTGTAAATAAATTATTTATTTAATAAAATAAGGTGTTATTTTATTTGACATTTGCTGTGCATTAACCCAATCCAATAAACTAAGATCTAAGGTTATTTTATGTAATTTAAATATGTATGTGGTAGACATACAGGTAGATCATGTTTAAATAATAGTCTAAACGGTCTACAGTATATGAATAAGGTTAGGTACCTTATCCTGGTAACACTACTGGATACAATGTAATTGTTACAAGAGTTGTAAAGTGTTACAAACGGTTATAATCTTAATCGTTCATGTGAAGACATGTGAGTGGGGGTATCTTATACAAAGAGTTTGTATAAGACCGGAACGGGAAGTAATTAGTCTCTTTTTATAACGTCGTTGCTTGCAGAGATTAACATTTCACTAGGATGATCATAGGTGACTCGACCTTAATCTTGAGTTAGTTGTGAACTCCTGCCTATGAGGGCAATCCTTTGATCTGTATGGGTGAGAGTGGTTGCTTGCAGAGATTAACATTTCACTAGGATGATCATAGGTGACTCGACCTTAATCTTGAGTTAGTTGTGAACTCCTGCCTATGAGGGCAATCCTTTGATCTGTATGGGTGAGAGTGGCCGAGTTTGCCGACTCAATAAGCCTACCATTTTGAGGATTTGCCTAAGTAAGTAGCTGGGAACATAGATACATGAGATAGAATCCACTCCTTGTCTCGAGGATAAGTAGATGAATTGTTCCCTTAAGGGCTGATTTCGGGTCTTGAACAATGAGGTGTCTCACCCTATCACTGGCTAGATAGGGGGGTCTAGTTATAGTTGGACTATGACTAATTGTTCATTAGAGAGATCAGTGGTACTTGAGGAGTTAAATATAACTACAGGGGTAAAATAGTAATTTTGATCCATATGTAGTTATGAATAATTCGTGAAGGGTCGACTTACTGTTGATTGATTAAATCAATGGACATATAAATATATCTACAGTGCGAAGAGTACAGTTATTGGTCTTTAGTGGAGTGACTGGAAGTTAATGAATATCGAATAATTAATTAAAGAGTTTAATTAATTAATTTCACATCATTGGAGCATCTAATCTATAGGTCTATAAGGTCCACTTGCTACCTCGCTAAAGATTATACAAGGAATAATATTTTGGGAATAATTTGAATTGTTCAAATTATTTGAGGGAATATATAAGCTATAATGTATAATGA
>JAOANK020547747.1:0-12343 GCA_026257165.2 Telfairia occidentalis
AAAATAAAGAAAGATAATTTTCTTTTAAATAAAAAGATTTAAAAAAAATCATTTTCTTGCAATCAAAAATTTGTTTTTTCATAATTTAGAAAGATTAAAAAAAAGTTCCAACAACCAATTTTTAAGGAAAATTAATTTTTTACTAAGACGACTCAAAACGATTCAATTTTCTCAAGTTTTTTTTTTAGAAAAAATAGAAATTTATCCAACTTTTTAAAAAATAATAAAATAGTTTTAAAATAATAAAAAATTAAATTTTGAACAAAATTTTAAAAAGAAAAACGAACAACCTGCTCTGATACAAATTGTATGATCAAGTGGCAACACTAGAGGGGGGTGAATAGGGTTACCTACCAATTTTTTTGAACTTTAATTTTTGTCCTAAATTTAGCAAGTAATTTCAAACTCCCAATTAATAAAATGGTCAAAAGATAAATTAAAACTAACACAATTTATCAAATCAATCCTAAGATGCGAAACTAGCAAATTAATTAAGGAAAATTTAAAAAGCGAAAATAAAGAGAAGGGAAAAGCGGACACCAAAAATTTATGATGGTTCGAAAATTTGCCTACTCCACTCCCCAAGACCCCTTCTTGGGTATTTGATTGCAACCGACCCTCTTGCGGGTGAGAACCAAACCGAACGACCCTCCCCTTTCTTTTAGGCTAAAGAGAGAAACATGCAATCCTTCTTACTGGTTCAGGATCCAACCAATTTCTTTTTCTCACAACCCAAAGTGTACCCTCACCTTACTACAAAACTCGATATAATAAAGAAAAAAATTAACAATACCTCTAAGTAGGCAGATTATACAATTTTGAATCATAAATACAACAAAAAGCTCTCACAAAGGGTAAATCGATTTTTGCGAAGGAGAGATTTAGAATAATTTTTTTTTGCACTTTTTGTGAGAGATTCAAGAGGATTTTTGGACAAAAATCTTGCTGGAAATTGGTGTTATGTATGGGAGAAGAAAGCTAATTTTTGGTTTAGGAAGAAATAAGAGAATGTTGAAAATTAGTCATTGTATCTAGGTCTTAAAGATGAAAGGTGGAGATTTATTTGGTAAAAATGGACAGGAAAATAGCTATAATTTGAAAATAAATTAAAAAAAAAGAAAGAAAAATGGGTGAGAATGCACTCCATAGGGTTTGAAACCTAGTCCTCATGCACGCAGGTTTTTTTTTAACCAATCTTCTATTCAACATAAGTTCTTCTTTTGATGTCTGATTCGAGTGATTCAAAGTGCGTTGAAATCATCTTTTCGAGCTCTACGCTGTGGACACTTAGAAATAATAAAATTATCAGTAAAATAAATAAGTTTGTTATCATCAAAATATTAAGTTTGATTGAAGCCCTAGAGCTAACACTAAGATAGGAAGGGTTGTGAGAATGTCGTAACTGACCACCTATTTAGGATTGAAAATGGGAGCAATCAGAAAAACCACCTCACTTCAAAGGACCTTCCTAATGAACGGTTGTATCAGGTAAAGGAAAATTTACGTTGGTTTGCTGATGTTGTTAATTGTCTTGTCAAGGTGTTCTACCATCCGAAGGGAACTCCAAAAAAAAGAAGAAATTCCTACATGAAGTTTGATCTTATCTTCGGGATGACCCCCTACTGTTCAAAATTTGTGTTGACCATATAATTAGGAGATCTATGGCTATTGAAGAATCAGCCATGATCATATATGACTGTCACTCTCCACCATGTAGAAGTCATTTTGGACCTACTTGTACACTAGCAAAGGTATTGCAATGCAATTTTTATTGGCCTACTTTGTTTAAGAATTGCTATACTTCTATTAGAATTTGCGATAGGTGCCAAAGAAGAAGTAATATTTCTAGACAACATGAATTTTCTTTAACTCTCATTGTGAAAGTTGAATTATTTGATATTTGGGGTGTAGACTTTTTGGCACTTTTTCCTCCCACTTCTGATGATTATTTGTATATCCTAGTATGTGTAAACTATGTATCTAAGTAGGTAGAGGCCATAGCCACTAGGAAGAATGATGCACATGTGGCCTTACATTTTTTTGTAGAAAAAACATTCACACGTTTTGGCACACCACGAACGATTATTAGTGATGAGGGGTCACATTTTTGTAATAAATCATACGATTCTCTACTTGCTAGATATGGGGTTAGTGTTGATTTAAAGATTCAATTTTAAAATAGCTTGCAAAGCCACACAAAAGTTCAAGTGCACACTTAGAAATGGTAGTAATACAAGGTCGATCCATAGGGATAAGTTAAGAATAATAGCCTTGAAAGGCGTAAGAAATTTCTTCTGTCAAGAGCATGCTACAGTAAAATTAGTAGTTTATCACAGATCAGCAATGTATTTTCTATAAAGCTCATGTAATCAACCAATGGTTCAATCATTTCCAATTCAGTAGCTTAAAGTCAAATACGAGTAATAAGCATCTAGATTTTAGCTCAAAGGTATACAATACGACAATGTTATGCTCAAAACTCAATCCAAACATGCTACTCTTAACTCTTATTCTAAGAGTTAAAACCCCCAAACTGAAACCATTATTCGTCCTTGAGTAATGCCTAAAGCCCTTCCCAAACCATTTCTAAAGCTCTATTTTTTATTTAACTTAAATGGTTAGAGTTTATGCTGAAATCCTTAAATATAACCACTCAAACCTTTCACCACACAACTTTCTCACTCTCCATACACTCCCACTGCATGAGCCTGCCTTTACTAAATAAAACAGATCATTCTTCTATTGGATTCAACAACCTTTTGGGAATTTTTTTTGCATTGTGAAATTCACATGAGGGGACCACCTATCATAGATTTTTGTGCAACCAATAGGAGCAGCACACCACATTTCCACAACTTCAGCTCACCTTCACCATTATTACATTTGAGCACACTAGAATCCTTAATTTAGGCTTATGACTTTTCTTTTTCCTTGAGCTTAGAGGGGGCTAATACATTACATAGCCCTTTAGGCTTTATTTATAGTACTTACCCCTTTGGGCTTTTTATTACAGTTTTTCTACTGCAATGCGTAGACCTTTCCCCTTCTCTTCTACTTTGCTTTTGGCTCTTTTTCTTTCTTTTTTTTTTTTTTTTTGGCACCTGATCAAGATGTGTTGACTTTGTTTTAGCTTATTCTCGCTTCCTAGGTGTTGAATATCCAACTACAAGTAGCCTATCTATCTTAGGTTGATACTCACTTTCAATAAAGAATGGAGAAGTATGCAAAAAAGTTCAAAAGCAAAAGGCCACACCTCCAAACTTGAAGATTTCATTGTCATCAATGAAATAGTGTTTTGATTAGTTGAAGCATTTGAAAAAACAATAGCTGTTGAGGGAAAGGATCTCATGCAGCCCTCACGCTTCTTAGACATAAAAGAAAATTTCCTGAGCAGGGTCCTTGTTGTCTTCTTTATAAATACGTAATTATGGTTCATGTATGTGGAATGATGCTTTAAAATGAAGACAAATCTTGCTCATGTATAAGCAATCACAAGTAATACTAGAGTACTTCAGGATATAGATCCACAGGGACTTAGCTAATCTAAACTCAGCTTTCACACTTAATACAACTCAAACAGACAAGAGATTAACAACTAATAAAGTGTTGACTCCATAGAAAGGGGAAGAAGAGATAATTCAATGGGTTCAGGTCTTAGGCAACGTAACTACGGTAAATGAATGTTAAACAAATAATAAAGACATGAGGGCAACTGATGGTGTTTTGTCATGTAAGGTGGTACTATGCTGTAGCCTTTTCTGGGAATAGAATAAATCTTTCTGTAAATAGAAATTATCTATGTACCCACTCTATTGAGCATCATATACTACGAAACAAGTCCTATTTATGTCTAAACTCAAACTCAATATCTCTTTAAAACCAAATCCTCTTGTGTTTTATAGCTTCCTCACTATGGCTAGTGTCTCTACGAGGATGGAATGTTCCATCTCTACTATATTCTTTCACTTGGTTTCGACTAGCCTTTCACCTGCCAACAACAAGGCTAGTTAACATAAACTACCAGTAGCCAACTGGGAAGTTCATGACATACATTAAAGTAGAGTAAAAGGAATAGAAGACTCCATTTCATTCACCAAAAACTAGATACAGCAAAGTGTTAACAGTGCATAATGCATAACTATCATTAACTACCAAAATGGGTTTTAGTTACCGTGCATGGTAAAAATCTAAACTAAGATAAACTGGAATAAATACTTCAATAATGTGAAATAAATTCAAGTCTACAAAATAGAATTGAAATGAAATAACAAGAATGAATAAAAGCAAAGAGAAGCAGCAGATTCAAAGGCATCAAGGCATAGAAGACAACGGCAGCTAGGTCCTTTGTTAGAGGTTCGAATCGTCACCATTTCTAGCTCGATTCCTACTTTTTCAGAGGCTTGCCCTAAATTTTTGTGCTTCTATGCCTTAAATAGTGTAGTGAAATTACCCATATTACCCTCCTAGAATCCCACATGTAGCAATAAGGCAATTTGAGCCTTTCTAGGACGTCACGCGCATCCCATCAAACTAGAGTCCGTACACGGGTACATTCTGGGTAATATTCTGTTTACTAGAATGCTGCAGCATTCCATTAGGGAAAATGCTACCAGGTCATGTCGCTTCCTGGGCTTTTGTTACTTCCTAGTAACTGCTAAGAATATAATCCATAATTCAGCAATATTTTCATGTAATCACTCTTAAGCAATGCAAGAAGGCAAAGTGTAGTAATATGATAAACTCAATGGTTTTTCATGCTTTTCTCATGCTGTCATCCTATAAATGTCAATCAAAGATTTAGGCTTGTAAGCATAATAATCCTCTTTTGGAGAGTTATCATATCCTCAAGCTTGAATCTTTGCTTGTCCTCAAGCAAAACAGATAGCAAACAACCCTGCAAGTGCCAATTATGTTGCCTCAGTTACAGGTACATGGGTCATTTGGAAGTAGTGTTCTCAGCTCTCTCTATTACCTTACCACACCACTTCCTACTCACCCTAGTAACTTACATCCAACTTGTTATCTTTAAGACTCTAACTAACTCCTAAGCTACAATCGTTTCTTTCTTTTTCCTATTCTTAAGCTTTAGCTTCCATCGCCTACCACAATATTCCATCATTCACTTGCAAAACCTCAAGACCTCAATATTTAGGGATAACGACAAGTTTGTGCTACAAATCCTATAGCTTTTTGAGTGAACTCCCCTTCCTTTTTTTTTTTTTCGTGCCTTTGGCTACTAAACAAAACATGCGGAATTCACTAGCTTTACAAAATTCTTTCTTTGCAAGATGTTACAAAAGGCACTAATAAGCATTACACAAATTTCTACAACACACTACCCCCAAGCTTAAAGTTGACAATTTCCTCATTGTTGACCAAGAGGATTAGCTAGTGTACAGGGTAGGGGGAATATGGGAGAAAGTTTTGAGATGTTACAAATAACTGCAAAAACTTAAGAGTACGGTCAGTTGGCGAGCCTTCTATCAAATAAAACCGAGGAAAGTTGTACAATTTTGGGTAGTTTGGCACACCTTAAGAATGCTAACTAGCTATAAGCTCCCAAAAAACAATTGGTTGTGGGCGTATTTGGGTAATAGTAAGAATATTTCTTCATCGAGCTTATCTCAGAATACACAGACCCAAATTGAAGGAAGACACAACTGGACACTTTATTTGGTAGTTAGCTTTCCAACAGCTTAGTATGGGAATTTCAAACACCTTTTTTTAAATTTTTTTTGTTTAAAGATCAGAAGACAAATAACCAATACACAAAACAAACAAAGCTAAAATGGAAAACATTTTGATTAATGATAAGGCTGGGGGGAATGCAGTACAGACAAAAGAAAGCTGGCATAAATTGCCAACATTGTAAAAAAAAACATGATATGGCAACAGACAGTCAATAAGAGGAGTAGACAATGAAGTAAGATAGTGCATAGATCAAATAAGGACAAAATCTTCCTTTCAGCATTCCTCCACTGGAGGGGCTTCTTCAGCCGTTCGCAACTTTGCTCTTGATTTTTGACGGGAGAATGACGGCAGTGGCGGTAAATGGGCATTCTTCAACTTGAATGTGTTATGCCACACTCGATCCCGCTTGCAGACGTACTTAATTAGGCGCTTTTGTCAGTTGGCTAGCTTCCCTATCTTGGCAACTAGAGGCTCCAGCAAAATTGAGAGAGCTTCTCTGTAGGAAGTAACCAAATCGCCCAGATTGATTTGAGCAACTGAAGTATCTAAAGGAGCATAAGGCTTTTCTTTTTCTGGGGCATGGGCATGCACTCCACACTAGCTGTAATGACCGTTTGCCAGTCAATTTCAACTTTCTCATGTAAAATGTCATATGATTTCTCCAAGGGGACGCTAGCTTGCAGGCATAGATCAAAGATTAGTCTAGGGAAAAACAGTTTACCTACATGCTTCCTTGCATAGCCTTGAATCTTGACTTCAATCAACTAGCCCATGTTGATTTTGAGTCCTCTTAAAATGGCACAAAGTAGCATTATTCACTCTCGTGAAATAGATTAATCATGTGTAGTTTGGAAGATTAAGTTTTTGAGGAAATACAACCAAAAAGCGGCTTGGGGCATGAGCATTGAAGGAAGAAGAGAGTAAATGCCTAGCTTTGATACTTGTTATTCAACTGTCATTACCTACCGCTTCTAGAGCAGCGTCCATTTCTTCGGGCTTATAGGCTGAGCAAAGACGATTTCCTTCTCGATTCGCTGATGTAGAGAAGCCATAGAAGGAGTTAATCACGTCCCTCAAACAAACGTGAATGTATGTCCCTCTAATGTGATGTTGGAGTAAAACTCCGTAACAAGTTTTGCAAAACCATAATGTGGCTTCCCACATAAGTGTTCCTAGTTGTTTATCTTGAGGACCTCTCCAATATATGCCAATACATCAAATGCGGCTGGCAGAATTTCTTTCTCAATAAGGAAACGTTTGGACTTCATCTCTTTGGCTCATCTTTCGGCTACATGATTGACGTACAAAGTGAAGGTAGTTGTTGTCTCTTTCTTAATCTCTTTTCCCTTCTTGGCTATCTTCTTCTCAGCTTCTTTCTTTGTTGTTCCCTTCCTCTTGAGAGTGGCTATCGACTTCTTTTGTTCTGATGATGGACTAGAAAATGTGGTACTCTCGTGTCGCTTGGCATTATCTTTCTTTTTCTTCTTTTTCTTCCTTTTCTTTTTTCTGTAGATCTTAATGCGTGGCTCTCTAGTACTTCTTCTGAAGCATGGTCCTAGTGTTGCCCAGATTCATGTGTGGGCTTTGTAACTGGTTCTTCTGCTACCTTTTTGTACCAGTCATGAAAATGTTTCTTTTCGTTGGTGGGTTGCAACGTTTTAACACCCTCATCCTCCAGGTTAAGCTCCACAGTGTCCCCTCCGCTTTGCTCTGGTGCCTCGTCACACCTAATTTCTTCAGTTGTGAGTGCAGTGGCTATGCCTTCAATATGCACCTCAGGTGGTGCAACTAAAGTTGGCTCTAGCGTGGCCAGAGGTTCTTCAGCCTGTGTTATAGAAGGTGAAGGAGGCAGTATATAGACCTGTTGCGCGGTACTCTCAGATGTCTAATGGGTTTTTGTTGGGTGAGGGGGCTTGTTTACCCTTTCCTTGATACGTTTACGCTTAGGTTGCAGTTCTGCTTCAGTGATTTGTGCTTCTTTATTCCTCTAGGTCGTTTGCATTCTTTTCTTTTTCTTCTCCATCAGAGGTTGAGGCAATGGTGTTGGTGACCTCTCAGGTGATTCGTCAACTAGGTAAGCAACCTTTAATGACTTCAGATCACCCGCTACCAGTTGGTGCTCTGCCATGGGAGGATGCGATGGACTTACGTCTTCAGAAGAGGAAGACTCCAGCTTCATTGGATTAGACACACTGGTCGCACTGTAAGTTTTCTGGATTGTTGAATTTTGCGACCTCCTCCTTTCCTGGAAACCATTTCTAACGTAGAAGGTTAAGTTGGCGAAGAATACTTGATGCTTATGGCTTTGAACTTACAAAAGAGAATGGAAAACCACATAACATTAGCAATAGACAGGAAGAAATTGGAATAGTGCTGTTTAAATAAACCAGGTCGAACGGTAATAATTTTGAAAATAAACGGGGCACAATTTTTTTTTACCATTTTAGAAAATTTCCCATAATTAATTTCACAAGTTACCGTTGTGGAACTTGGCCTTTTGCGTACTACGCATCTGCACGAGTCTTCCACCTTGCAATCGTTTAGCTGCAGCGAATAAATTTTCTGCACGTTTCAAATTCCATTATCGCATCACTGTTAATTCCACTGAGATTTTTTTTTGCACTCTAATTGTCCCTGTAGTTTTCCTACTAAAGAAGAGTAATTAAATAACAACACTAAATGAAAATATTAACAAAAACACTTGAAAAATCAATGTTGCACAATATTTATCCTTTGTTTACTCGTGGTGGCTGGAAGTGTTCACATTCTCTAGTTCTAGAGGTCAACTATGGTTCTCTCCCAAACAAAATCTCCACCATAATACGGTTTGATTCGCTGACCATTCACTTTAAATTCTTGATTTGTCTTTTCATATCGCAATAATACCGAACCGTGTGGGAATATCTACTTAATCAAAAATCAAACTGACCATCTCGATTTCAACTTTCCAGGAAAAAGGTTTAGCCTAGAATTGAACAAAAGAGCAGCTTTCCATTAAGCGAAGTGATGTTGCTGCAATCTTTTATCATGCTACTTCTTCGTCGTTTCCTTGTAGATTTTTGAATTCTCGTAGCATTCAATTCTCAGTTCTTCCAACTCATGTATTTGAAGCAATCTGGCTTCTCCAGCCACATTCAAGTTCAATTTCAGCTTCTTCAATGCACATAATGCTTTGTACTTCAGTTCTACAGAGAGATGACATTCTTTACTGAAGACAAGCTTGTATGGGGATAATTATAGTGGAGTCTTGGAAGTTGTTCGGTAAGCTTACAAAGCTTCATCCAATAATACAACCTAGTCCTTCTTTTTAAGACTCACTGTTTTCTCCAAAATTGCTTTTATTTCCCATTCGAAATTTTTGCTCGTTCATTAGTTCGTGGATCGTATGCAGTAGCAATATGGTGTTGCACCTTATAGTCTCGTAGAAGCTTTTCCATGACCTTATTAACGAAGTGTGTTCCTTCATCGCTTATAAGTGCTCTGGGTGTCCTGAAGCTTGTGAATATGTTCTTTTTCAAAAATCTCTCCATCGTCCTTGAGTCGTTGTGGGGCGCATGGTATCACTTCCACCCACTTTGAGACGTAATCGACTACCAACAATATGTATTGAGTGTCCCTACGATGGTAGAAATGGACCCATGAAGTCTATTCCCCAAACACCAAACAATTCCACTTCCAAAATATAATTTTGCGGCAATACATTTCTTCGTGAGATATTTTTCGTTCGTTGACAACGATTGCACTCTTAAGCAAACATATAGGCGTCCTTGAAAATTGTACTCCAATAGTATCCAGATTGCAACACTTTTGTTGCCATTTTCTTCCTGCATTATGTCCATTGTATGGTGACGCATGACAATGCCATAGTACATCTTTAATTTCTTCATCTTTTACACATCTCCGTAGGAATGAATCTACTCCCAAGTGATATAGAAATGGTTCATTCCAAAAGAATTTCCTAGTTTGTGCCAAGAATCTCTTTGTAGCTGGTCTCTTGAGATCATATGGGATGATTTTACTTACTAGATAATTCATTATATATGCATACCATGTGGGTTGTTCTACTCTCATAGCTTGAATAGACTCATCTGAAAAAATTGCTCCTACACTTGACTAAATTTGTTTTACTTTTCTTGCTCATTCAATTACTTCTAAATCAAACTCTTGTAACAGCAATACCCATCTAATTAAGCGTGGCTTTGCATCTCTTTTCACCATTAAATGCCTTATTGTAGCATGATCTATATGCATAAAAGACTTTGGTTCCAATCGAGTATGATTTGAATTTGTTAAAGGCGAACACTATTGCCAGTATTTCCTTCTCGGTGGTTATGTAATTACATTGTGCCTCTGTCAATGTTCTACTGGCATAGTAGATAAAATGGATTAACGTCTTATGTTTCTACCTAAGACTGCTCCAATAGCCCAGCCACTAGCATCGTACATCAGTTCAAGGAGTTGTTTGAATGGCAAAGAGTTGCTCATCAGGGAAGTTCTCTTTTATCTCAAGCTTGTCTTCGGACTTCTCTAATTTTGATAGGTGGTCTGCTATAGCATTCTCGCTTCTTTTCTTGTCCTTAACCTCCACCTCAAACTCTTGTAGTAGTAGTGTCCACCTAATTAGTATGGGCTTACCATCCTTTTTGTTCAGCAAATACTTCAATGCAGCATAATCCGTATGTTTCACAACCTTAGTACTTATCAAATAAGCTCTAAATTTTTCAAAGCCAAAGACCACAACTAATAATTCTTTCTCTGTGGTTGTGTACTTGAGCTGACTTCATTCAGGGTGCAACTTGCATAATAGATTGGGTGAATACTCTTTTCTTTCTTCAAGCCTCGCATTACCCCTACAGCAAAATCACTGGCATCGCACATAAGCTCAAAAGGTTGCTCCCAGCTAGGGGCTAACATGATAGGAGCTAATATGAGTGCCTTTCTATTGAGTCCTAAATGCTTCCTAACAATCCTTCCCAAAATGGAATGGTCTGTTGACTTCCAACAAGCTACACAATGGCTTGGATATTTTGGAGAAGTTCTTTATGAACCTTTTGTAAAAACCAACATGTCACAAAAAACTTCTAATGCCCTTTACTGAACTGGGTGGTTCAATTTTCTCAGTCACTTCCACTTTAGCTCTATCCACTCCAAGCGCTTTCTTGGAAACCTTGTGTCCAAGCACAATGCCTTCAGTCAACATAAAGTGACATTTTTCCTAGTTGAACACCAAGTTGGTTTCTTCACACCTTTTTAGTACTTTTCCCAAATTGTTCAAGCATGTGGCAAAATTCTCTCCAAACACCGAAAATTCATCCATGAACACCTCCACCACAAATTCTACTAAATCTAAAAAGATGGCCATCATACACATTTGAAATGTAGCTGGGGCATTGCAAAGTCCAAATGGCATCCTTCTAAAGGAAAAACTGCCATAGGGGCAAGTGAAATTGGTTTTCTACTGGTCAGCTAGTGCTATGACAATTTGGTTTTACCCAGAGTATCCATCAAGGAAACAATAAAAATCTTGCCCATCCAAGCGATCTAGCATTTGATCAATGAATGGTTAGGGGAAGTGGTCCTTCTTTATGACTTTATTTAGTCATTGTAGTTCATACAAAATCTCTAGCAAGTGACAGTTCTTGTTGAGATTAGATAATTAGTCTCATTGATCACCACAGTAATTCCCCCCTTTTTGAGCACACATTATACTGATAACCCAATTACTATAAGTTATAGGGTAGATGATGCTTGCATCTAACCACTTTATGATTTTTTTTTCACTACTTCCTTCATGGCTAGGTTGAGTCTCCTATGCTGCTCAACTGATTAGAAATTCCCATCTTCTAGGTCGATTTTATGCATACAATAGGATGGACTTATCCCCTTGATGTCTGCTATGGTCCAACATATAGCTCCCTTATGCTGTTTCAACAAATTTAACAAAGCTTCTTCATGTTCCTTGATCAATCTTGCAGTAATAATTATGGGAAGAGCGTTCCCTTCTCCTAAATAAGCATACTTAAGATGATCAGGAAAAGGCTCTATTTTAAACTTTGGTGCTTCCAACAATGATGGTTGTAGGTTTAGATTGTCTATCTGATAGCTCAAGTGATTCAAACTTTCTATTGCTTGTTATTTCACAGATCATGTCTCTGCCACAACATTTTTGTGCTCTGTGTCTATTTTAGTTAGCTCTATTTCCCTAAAATTTTCTTCATGCTCAAGGTTGTTGTTCTCCTCAAATATTGCCTGCACAAAATCATTAATGATCTGGATTTGAAAGCATTCTCAAAATTCTTAAGGACACCCTAGTGCATTAAAAACACAAAATGTCACTTGCTAATCATGGACCCTCATAGTGAGCTCTCCTCTTTGCAGATGTATTAGAGCCCTACCTGTTGCATGAAATAGGCGCCCGAGGATGATAGACACTTTCTTATCTGCCTCATAAAACAAAATGATAAAGTCAGTAGGGGAAATAAATTTGTCCACCTAAACAAACATGCCTTCTATCTTTCCCTCTAGATGAGTGATTGATCGATCCGTCAATTGAAAAGACATTGTTGTTGGCCTTGCTTCTTGATCGCAACCCACTGCATCACCGCAAGTGTACGGGTCAAGTTGTAATATAAAAGAGCCTAAGAGACCAAGT
>JAOANK020548039.1:0-12340 GCA_026257165.2 Telfairia occidentalis
GCATTTTTTAATCCGAATGGCATTACATTCCACTCGTATTGTCCGAATGGAACATTGAATGTGGTTTTGTATTTATCTTTTTCAGATACTTAAATTTGCCAGAAACCTGATTTTAAATCGAATTTTGAGAATACTTTAGCAGTAGAAATTCGTTTTATTAAATCGGGTTTATGGGGTATGGGATATCTAATCCATTGTAAAACTTTGTTTAAAGGTTTGTAGTTTATTACTAATCTTGGAACACCTCTTTCTTTTTCTGCAGCGTTGTTTACGTAGAATGTTGTACAAGACCATGGGCCTTGGATGTTTTGATCAATTTCTTCTGGATCAGTTCTTCGATCTCCTTTTTACAATGCTGCATAATTTCAGCATTCATCTGAATAGGCCTTGCCTTTGTGGGAATGCCTTGATCTAAAAAATCTTGGACATATGAAAGATCAATTATATGTTGTCTTCTTTTCCAGAATGCGTTAGGTAAATCCACGCATATTTCATCCTTTATTTTTTGTAATAAATTTTCAATTCTTTCTTTTATAGAAGAATGATTTAAATTTTCCTCTATTCTTTTGTAATCAATTTCTTCTTTAAGAAATTGCAATTGCTTTTTCTGAATTTATTAAAAGTAACTCTTGAGATCTTACTGGTTTAATAAATTCAAACAATATTTCAGTTCCATCTATATTACAAGTTACACCTTTTTCAGAGACTTGTAAGAGATATAGCTAGGTAAGGAATGGAGTTCCTAGAATTAATTCTTGTTCTAGATCTTTTACTAGAATGAAAGAATTAATGAAACATATTGGTCCCCTGCAGATATGAACTTCTGGGAGTTTGTAATTAATGTCTAAATCTTGACCATTGGCTCTGGTTAATCCATGCATGGTTTTCTCAAAATATTTTGTTGGAACTAAACCTTGCTGTATACAATTTTGGTCTGCTCCTGAATCTATTAGGGCCCTTATTTCTAATTTGAAGTCTTTTACTTTTATTAAGACTTTGGTATACCAATTTTGAGATATCACTGTGGTCACGTGAGCTATTTGCTCTGGTTGTGTTTAAGGGATTACTTCATTGTTTAGGAAATAATCTTCCTCAGACTTTTTGTCTTCACTTTCAGGTTCTTTGGATTTTTTCAAATTGTTTAATTCATTTTTTATTTTTCTATTTCGAAAGAATGAATTTGTTTCCATTCTAACAAATCCTTTTTAAAGAGTCTAATTTCTTTTTGTAGGTCACTGACCGTTGCTTTTTTGGGTTTGTGTACCTGACTCAAGATTTCATTTAGATTTGGGCCTGAATAACTTGTTTTACTAGGTTGGGCTTTTTGAGATTCTTCTTATATCGGCTGTCTTAGGGCGCTTGGTACTATTTTTTTATATTGTTCGTTATTCATTTTTCTAAGGCTTCAAGAAGGACCTTTTGTGTGTCTGTAATGGTATTTATACAACCTAGACAGGCTTGTCGCCCTTCCTTTTCAACGGAACTTTTAGAGTAGTCTGTATCTGTATCAGAATACTCGTTTACTTCAAGAACTTTGTTTTCTTCATTTTCACTGTGTGTGGAATCGTAATTTGAATAATCACTTTCTGTTTGTGATTCTACTAAGTGTAAAAGATCTTCTTTTAGAGACTCTTCTATTTCTTGATTATTTATTTTTCCTTTAAGGGGGCATTTGTTTGCATAATATCCTCCCTTTTTGCATTTGTAGCAAGTAACTTTTCTCTTATCTAAATTTTTGTTTGATCCTTTGGAAGATTCACCTTGATGGTAATGTTGTGGTTTTCTAGTGTATTTCTGGGGTTGTCTATACGACATTTGAAAGTTTTTTCTGTATGGCCTTTGCTCATAATTTCTATTGGAAACATATCTCTTAGTTTTATGAGGCCTTTTTCTTTGTGAAAGGGGATTTTATGGTTGTGCAGCCATATTGTTCACAGAATGCTTTCAGATTTTTGATGTGATCCTAGGAAGATTTTTGTAGTTTCTTTTGAATCTTTGCTTCTGCGCATAATTTTAGTCCACCATTTACTATGGTGCTAGTAATTATGCCATAGGGTATATCTACCCATTCATTTTCTTCCTCATAGACTTCTTTTATATGTTCATAAACTTTTACCCTAATATAGCTGGGCAATCCATCTATGAATCTTTCTTTCCAGTGTTTCTCACTACTGTCTGTCAAAGTCATTACTTTTGTTAAGAACATATCTTTATACCATTTGAAATCTTTCATGTTTGGACATTTTAAAGATTTCAAAATTTGCTCGTTTCTTTATCTAAAATTATTGGGTTGTCCTACCCAAGCAAAGGCTATTAGATACAGTAGTTTGTGTACCGAATTAGACACTTCTTCTTCTGTCTCTATTTCTGTTTCTATTTCTTGATCTTGTCCTTCTATTTTGACTGTCTGTTTTATTGTTCTTTTTACTTTTGTCTTTGTTGTACTGTTTAGAGCCTCTTCTTTATGAGCTCCTGACAGATAGTTTTCCCACCAGTTCTTTAGGTTTTCAGTGAATCCGGAAATCAGATACTGGTAGATCTCCTTTTCATTTTTACCTCTGGATTTATAGGCTTGATGGGCTATGATCATTTCATTGAGCATGGTTAGAACTAGGTGTTCTACTTTTCCATCAACGTTCCATTCGTAAATGGATGAACCATCATAGGCTGTTTTAGAGAATTCATTTCTTTCTTCGTATCCTATATCGGGGAACGAAGGTCTGTCGTAATAGTTATACCTTTTGCCCTGGAATCTCATCCTTTGAATTTTTTGTTCATTGTCAGATTCTTCAATTTTTAGAGTATTCCCTTTTCGAATTAATGAGTTTAATTCGTCTTCAAGAAGATTGATGTTTGCTTGACTTTTACTGCTTGAGGCTTCATCTGTTTTGATCTTTGGAAGCTTCTCAATTAGTTCTCTTATTGTTTTTTCTTCCTTAGACTCTAAAGCAGGTATGTTAGGAATTAGTTTGATTAAAGGAATGTCTCGGTGGATTTTTCCTTTAGTATCATTATCTTCTGGGACTATGATTTTTTTATCAATCTTTTCTATTTGCTTTGCTATACAAGATAGCATTTTGTTTGAAAAGTTATTTTGTAGTTGTATGCTTTTAATTTCTTTGTTTGTTGGTAGTTTGATCTCATCCCTCTCGTTTATCTACTGGAAGGGTTTAGCAATAACCTTATCGCCATAGTAATTTGGAATTCAACTTCCTCTAGGGGAGGATGAGGTGATTGAACTATTCCTCTTTCTTTGGTTTTCCAGATAGGGGTTTCTTCTTATGTCTGGATTTTCTCAAAGTTTCCTAACCAAAGGAAGAAAAGGATCTCTTTCTTTATTTCTCTAAGATGAGCTAGGAAAGTCTTCCTAATTCGATCTTTTTCTTCTGTAGAATAATTTGCATCAAACTCTTTTCTCCTATATCTATTTTTTGGATTATTGAAGTCTTTATGCAAAAGTTTGTGATCTATATGATATTCTGTAATCATGTTAAGCCAATCCCTAGAAACGGATCCTGCTTCCATTTCAGTTTGAGTTTGAGATTTTTTGGCTTCATCTTCATAAAAGATTTCAGGTATTCCCTGCGATAGACCTACCGTTTTGACTCTCAAAGACTCAGATCTGGTAATTTTAGGACTAGCAGATGACTCCCTAAAACCAGATGTGCTAGGTCTAGAATTCATGAATTCATTCAATGCATTATTCATGCTGATATTATCTTTAATCTTAATAGAGCTAGATGCTTCATTCTCAAATTTAATTTTTACCTTTCCGTCGTGATATTCCACGATCTGGGAAAGCTGACTTCCCCTTTTGGGTGGTGGAGTGAAAGCCTTTTTTATCGTCCATTCTAGGTTTTTAGTAACCTCGTCCCAAGATATCATTTTGGAAACTATGGTTGCTGAATGGATGTTTGCTTCAATCATCATTGTCTTCTCTTTTGGAGAGGACATCAATGCTTTGGATCCAACACTGGACATCATTAGTCTGTACGTGATTTTGTATACCAGACTAAGTTTGTGAGATCCATCTTCAAGATTTAATCCTTTCTTTGCAATATCTAGATAGAGAGCTTTGAAAACATTTGGGTCCTTTAAGGACACCATTAGGTTTGGATAACAATTGAAATATATTGGGAAATTAACAACATTTGATTACATAATTCCTAGAACTGAGTGTTCGAAATTATGGTGTCTTTTATCGCTTAAAACAGTTAGAACATGTACGTCTAATCCTAACTGAAATAAGGGTTTAATGGCAACTTGTATAGCGCCAGTATGAATGTAATTATATTCTCGTTTGAATTCTAATAAATCACTTCTAGGAAATAGATTTATAGAATGAATTGGTTGGGATATAGGAATTGTTCTCTCTATAGTTTTGATGCATAGTTTCTGGGCGAAACTAAATGTAGAATGAGAATATACCTTTTTGGTATCGATAATGGGTAGTTCCCATTGTTCTAGCCTTTTTTCCACCTTTGCGATGTTGATTGCTTCTTCATCTTCCAAAGCCTGATCTCCCATGTGTTGGGATTCCACTTCTTCTTCGGTTAACTCCTTCTTTGGAGCTAATTTTGATTTCATTTTCTGTAGGATTTTAGACATCTTCTACAAATCTTTAAGCTTCATTTTTATCTTTTAAAACACTTCAAATAAATCTACTGTCAAACTTAAAAATTCAAATATTTTGGATTAAACAAACTCTAATCCTGCAAGGTTAAGACGGATTATAAGGTTCTTCGATCTAACTAATAGCCTAGAATGCAAACTAGGAATCCAAATACACAACTATATTAGGGTTTCGAGGGTGAAATCTCCATCGGAACACGCTGCCAAACATCGCCACCACGCGTTGCAGCTGGAAAAGTTCCTCCTACTATTTCTGCATAGCCCAGGTGCCGATCTACCTGTTTCTCCTATCCACGCCTTGAAACTCGCCCTCTAGCAAGCTCCGTTGAACCTCGCGAATTGCTCCCCTTTTCTACCGTTGTCATCGGGGCTCATTGTTCGTCTGGTATTTGCATGTACGTGGTGCTGCAACGCCTCCG
Organism: Telfairia occidentalis; assembly: GCA_026257165.2. NCBI lineage: Eukaryota > Viridiplantae > Streptophyta > Magnoliopsida > Cucurbitales > Cucurbitaceae > Telfairia > Telfairia occidentalis. The sequence goes on from JAOANK020548039.1 coordinate 5,052, forward strand.
TTGGTGAGTGAGAGGGATGTGTCGCCAGTAGTGAAGGAGGGTGAGAGAGAGTGGATGCGTGAGAGAAAGGAGAGATGAGGAAGAAGATGGTTTTTTATTTTCTTGGAAAAATAAAAATAGGTGGCTGGTTGAACTTATCCTTATATAGGGTACACCACAAAACCCTAACCCTAAACCCTTTGAGATATTTACAAGTTTTCCACAATCCTCAAATATTATCTTTTTCCCTAAAATCCAAGGATAAATAAAATCTCCCTTTTCAAAAATCAAATCCTATTTATTTCCTCCATCAAATTAAATGTTAAAAATCCCATATACAATCTCTATTTCAAATAAAAAATAATGGACGTTACAAAAATTATGTTTAAATTCACATTAAATTATTTATTATTTCACTCAACTTTTCGTTTGTTTTTTTTTCCAGCAAATTAGAAAATATATTATATCTATGACAATTAATTTTGTATATACAAAAATAACAAAGAAAATATGCTTCATATTTCTAACAAAGATATTTCATTATTATTGAGCTCAATTGAGTCCACCATCTAAACTATATAATTATTTGAGTGAACAAAGTTCAACTCATATATTTGGATTTCAAATGTCTCTTACACCAAATTCCTATCTATGTTTGCACCACTGTGCCAAACCGAGCATAGATCAATTGATTAAGGTTGAACTCAAAAAAAAAAAAAAACACACCACTGCTATGATATTTATGATTAACTTGCTATATGTTAATAATATTCAATATTTTTGTTAATTGTATGAGTTTCAATTAGTATTTGTTTTGATGATAACAAACTTTTTTATTTATTAGTAATTTTAGTATTTTGAAGTGTCATAGCATGGAGATTAAAAAAATTTCTAATGTCTTTTGAATAAATCAAATCATAGTTTAAATGAATAATGTTATGACTGAAACAAGATTGGAAGGAAAAATCCTATGTGATGATGACAATAAGTAATGATATGGAAATATACCAAATATTTTCTAATTTTAATTCAATTATAGATCCCAATTTTTTATTTAAATTTTATTTTTTTAGAACAATCCCAATTTATTAACGTATTTTTGTTTAACTCAGACGTAGCTCGCTTCCTTTTGGGTGTGAAGTAGTGTCAAACCAAAATACCCAACAAGCATTAGCTCTCCCTGAAAAGGAGGTGATCCAGCCGCACCTTTCAGTACGACTACCTTGTTACGACTTCACTCCAGTCACTAGCTCTGCCTTCTGCATTCCTCTCCTTGCAGTTAAGGTAACGACTTCGGGCATGGCCAGCTCCCATAGTGTGACAAGTGGTGTGTACAAGGCCCAAGAAAAAATTCACCGCCGTATGGCTGACCAGTGGATTACTAGTGATTCCGGCTTCATGCAGGTGAGTTGCAGCCTACAATCTGAACTGAGGATGGATTTTTGGAGTTAGCTCACCCTCGTGGGATCACGATCCTTTGTCTCGGCCATTGTAGCACGTGTATCGCCTAGCGCATAAGGGGTATGATGACTTGACGTCATCGTCACCTTCCTCTGGCTTATCACCAGCAGTCTGCTCAGGATTCCAACCTCAACAGTGGCAACTAAACACGAGGGTTGCGCTTGTTGCGGGACTTAACCTAACACCTTATGGTACGAGTTGGCGACAACCATGCACCACCAGTGTCTGCGTTCGCAAAGGCACCCCTCTCTTTCAAGAGGATTCGCGACATGTCAAGCCCTGGTAAGTTTCTTTACTTTGCATCGAATTAAATCACATGCTCCACTGCTTGTGCTGGCCCTGTCAATTCTTTTGAGTTTCATTCTTGCGAATGTAATCCCCAAGTAGGATACTTAACGTGTTAGGTACGACACTGCAGGGGTCGATACTCACAATGCCTAATATCCATCCTTTACTGCTAGGACTACTGAGGTATCCAATCTCATTCGCTCCCTTAGCTTTCGTGTCTCAGTGTCAGTGTCAGCTCAACAGAGTGTTTTCGTCGTTGGTGTTCTTTCTGATCTCTACACATTTCAACGCTCCACTGAAAATTCCCTCTGCCCCTACCGTACTCTAACTTGGTAGTTTCCGTCGCTTGTCTAGGGTTGAGCCTTGGGATTTGACGGTAGACTTAAAAAGCCTACAGACGCTTTACGCCCAATCATTCCAGATAATGCTTGCATCCTCTGTATTACCACGGCTGCTGGCACAGAGTTAGTCGATGTTTATTCTCCAGATTTCGTCATTGCTTCTTCTCCGAAAAAAGAAGTTTATGACCCGTAGGCCTTCTACCTCCATGTGGCATTGCTCTGTCAGGCTTTTGCCCAATGTGGAAAATTCCCCACTATTGCCTCCCGTAGAAGTCTAGGTGTCCTAGTGTGGTTGATCATCCTCTCAGACTAGCTACTGACCATTGCCTTGGTAAGCTATTGCCTCACCAACTAGCTAATCAGATGCGAGCCCCTCCTTGGGCGGATTAGTCTTTTTGCTCCTCAGCGTACGAGGTATTAGCAGTCGTTTCCAGCTGTTGTTCTCCTCCTAAGGGCAAGTTCTTATGCGTTACTCACCCGTCCACCACTGGAAACACCACTTCCCATCCGACTTGCATGTATTAAGCATCCCACCAGCGTTCATCTTGAGCCAAGATCAAACTCTCCATGAGATTCATAGTTGTATTACTTATAGCTTCCTTGTTCGTAGACAAAGCTAATTTGAAATTGTCTTTCATTCCAAGGCATAACTTGTATCCATGCACTTCATATTCGCCTGGAGTTTGCTCCAAGAAATATAGCCATCCCCACCCCCTCACGTCAATCCCACAAGCCTCTTATACATTCTCATTCGATCTATCCGTATCAAATTGAACACACTAAGCCAAATATACTTCATGTAAAACCTGTTTTATTTAGATCGGGAAAATCGTACGATTTTATGAAACTGTGTGCTATGGCTCGAATCTATAGTCAATCCTATTTACAATGAGAGCAGTTGACAATTGAATTTAAAATTTTCCATTATTTTCATTTTTGTATCTATAATAGTGCAAAAAGAAGGAATGCCCAATTCAAGTTGTTCAAGAATTGTGGCATTGAGTTTCTCGACCCTTTGCCTTAAGATTAGTTAGTTCTATTTCTCGATGGGGGCAAGGGAAGGGATATAACTCAATGGTAGAGTGTCACTTTGATGTGGCGAAAGTCATCAGTTCGAGCCTAATTATCCCTAAATCCAATGTGAGTTTTTCTATTTCTACTTCCTCCCCCGCCGTGAAGTAAAATCCAATCCACGAAATAATTTGATCTATGGACAGCATCATGGCAGTAAAGGTCGTAATGCAAGAGAAATCATTACTGCAGGGCATAGAGGGGGAGGTCATAAGCGTCTATACCGTAAAATCGATTTTTAACGAAATGAAAAAGACATATATGGTAGAATCATAACCATAGAATACGACCCTAATCGAAATGCATACATTTGTCTCATACACTATGCAGATGATGAGAAAAGATATATTTTACATCACAGAGGGGCTATAATTGGAGATACCATTGTTTCTGATACAAAAGTTCCTATAAAAATGGGAAATGCCCTACCTTTGAGTGTGGTTTGAACTATTGATTTACTTAATTGGAAGTAACCAATTAGGTTTATGATGAAACCTCGAAATCGATCACTGATCCAATTTGAGTACCTCCACAAGATAGACCTCAATAGAAAACTGAAGAGTAATGGCAACACGTGATTGAGTTCAGTAGTTCCTCATATAAAATTATGGACTCTAGAGATATAGTAATATAGAGAAGACTAGTTTCAAGCACCAACAGAACCAGAAGCGTCCCTTGTTTCAAAGAGATGAGGATGGGTTATTCACATTTCATTTGATGGTTCGAGGCAAATTGAAAGCTAAGTAGTGGTAATTCTAAGGATTCTCGAGGGAAAAAATAGAGATGTCTCCTACGTTGCCCATAATATGTAAGAGTATGGACGTAATTTCATAGAGTCATTTAGTCTGAATACTACATGAAGAACATAATCAAGATAAAGGAACAGAAAGACCTAGGATGTAGAAGATCATAACATGAGTGATTTTTTTTTTGGAAGAGTTTATTGTTGGAGAAAAAACATAATTTTTTTGACATCATCAAACAAAAAACATAAAATAGAAAACATTATGAGATTTCTTTCCTATTTAGAAAATTTAGCCACGTAGGGACAATTTCCCTTTCCCAACAAATTGAGGTTTTTGTAGATGTTGCGCTTCCAACAAGAAAATCAACCACTGAATTTGCCTCTCTCCAAATGTGGTGAAAAGAGATGCCCTCCCAGTTTTGAGCAAGCTTCAACGCCTCATCAATGACGAAGGAGATTTCAGTAATGTCGTTGTCCTCCTGGTTTAGAAGTCGTATTATGCTTAAAGAGTCTGATTCCACCCTCAATGATGAATGGTTTCGCCTTGTACACTTTGTAAACCTACAATGATAGCCACTGTCTTAAGGATTTTGACAAGAAAATGTCGATGAACAACTTGGTGGCCAGCTCAAATGATATTTCTGTGACAGTCCAGAGCCAACTACCCCATTCCCTTTTTGTTTAAACTTTCCATCCATTATGCATCCACATTTAGCGTCATATGTCTCGGAGATGGGCGGTTACAAACCACTGAAGTGTCCATTGAAGTTTGCAAGTGATGTTTTTTTTCTGCTTCGCCCTTATTGTTGAACTTTGAAATGTATTTTTCAATCGATAACAAAAGTTGTGTTCCGTCGTTGGATCTGGCATGAAACATGATTTAGTTGCGAAACTCCCATATCCTGCACGACACAATCATAAAGCTTGCCAATTGCACTTGATCTAAATTCCCCCACGCCCACTCAAAGTAGGTAGTTGTTTCCCAACCATACCTGCATTCAGATAACATACAATCAGAAGGTATATTAAAATCATTTGAAAGTCCTTGGGTTGCCTGACATTTCAAGAAAAGGTGCTCGGTTGTCTCTAGCTTCTTCCTACATAAACACACATTGGATCAACTTGTACTTGTTTTAGACATATATTTTATCTTGTAGGGGTGAGCTCATGGTAGATTCTCTAGCAACTAATTTTCACCTTAAGGGGCCAATACATTTGCCACTGTCTTTTATGTGTGGTTCATTTCCCCCCTCTTCCCTTCAAGCCGAGCTTGTAAGCACTTTTCATAGAAAACTTGTCTTTACCATCATAACTCCAAATAATTTCATCATCCACTTGATTGGTAATGGTCGAAATATTGAGAATCAAATCTACTTCTTCCTCCAAGAATTCTGCACGTACCCTATCTTTCATCCAATCTCCATTTTCATTCTTTAAATAAGCCATGTTCTTTCCTTCGAAGAGTCCATCACCCTAATAGGTTTGCCATTGCCAAGTCTAGGAAGCCAAGGATCTCGTTGAATATGCACAAATTGTTCGTTTTCAATTTTCCATCTGTAACCCTTCTCAAGGAACTGCCTCCCCCACAAAATGATCATCCAACCGTATGAGGGGGTTGAACCCACAGATGTTGTCAAGAAGTTTTCTGATCGAAAATACCTACCTCGAAGCACCTGAAAAGGTAAACTAGTAGGATTTTGCAATAAACACCAACTTTGTTTAGCCAATATTGCCTTGTTAAAAATTGAAATATCCCGAAAATCCAAACCTCCTCGCTCCTTGCTTATACATATACGCTTCCAACTCCTCCAATGGATTTTTCGATGGCTTTCATTAGAACCCCACCAAAACTTAGCACAAAGAGAGTTTAGATCATGGCAAAGTGACTTAGAAAGTTTAACACAACCCATGGCATAAATAGGAATGGCATGAGCCACTACCTTTATTAAGACTTTCTTGCCCCTAGAGGAGAAAAGTTGGCCTTTCCACCCTCTGAGGGTTGTCCAAACACAATCTTTCATGTCCTGAAAAATTTGTCTTTGGTTCCAAGCTATTTGCAAAGGAAGTCCTAGATACCTGCCTAAGGTGTGAGTTTCTTTTAACTGTAGCGCTTGACAAACATAATTTTTTACCTGATTCGTGGTATTTTTATCTGCCACAAAAACTGATTTCTCCAAATTTATTTATTTTCTAGAAGCCTTCTCGTAAGTTACAAGGATTCGACTGATTGTGTCATAGTCTCATATTGTAGCATTGAAGAAAACCAAGCTATCATCTTCATAGAAAAGATGGTTAATCGACGGATAATAATTATCAATACATAAACCAGAAAATTTACCCAAATATTCTTCCCTTTTCAATATCGCTAAGAATCCTTCTGCATAGATGAGGAAAAAATAAGGGGATAATGGACCCCCTTGTGTTAAGCCTTATTAAGGCTTGAAACTATTTATGGGTTGCCCATTGACTAATACTGAGATGGTGACTAACTCCACACATAACATCAACAAATCAATCCACTGGCTAGCAGAAAATAAAGGAGTCTACATGGAAAAATTTCAGAAAAAAGTAAAGATACGTGTGCAAAGGGCGAAGAGAAAAAAACGTTCTTCACTATATTCATTACTGTATTTGTTACTATAGCAAATAAAGAACAATTTATACATGAGGGTTTTAGAACCCTAAATACCAGTAAAGGGCAGAAAAGTATTTACACATGGAAAAATTGATTAACAATACAAAGAGTAAATTTAATATCCTTTATTTGCTGGAGACGTGTCCACTGGAGGTATATTATTATTCTTCACATACTGCCTCAAACGATAGGGTAATGAAGTTATCCAGAGTTTGGACTAGAGATAGGTAAACTGTGAGTGAGTTAGGGACTTGGTTAGGTTGTCAGCGACTTGATAAGTGGAAAGAACTTACTCAATCTCAAGAGCACCTTGGAAAACTTTGTCCTGCACAAAATGGACATCAATTTCGATGTCTTTTGTGAAGACATGAAACACCAGGTTTGTGGCCAGCGCACTGGCAGTTAAATTGTCACACCAGATGACTAGGGTGGGTAGGCGAAGAACACCAAGTTCTCAAACTAGTAGAGTAAGCCAAGTTATTTCGATAGAGGTGTGAGTTAAAGCTCAAAATTAAGACTCCGTGTTGGAGTGAGCAACGATCGTTTGCTTCTTCGATGACCAAAAGACAAGTGTGTTGCCTAGGTAAACACAATAAGCCACCACTGACTTTTGATCCTCAATGTTGGATGCCTAGTGTGTTGGGTGTGTATGTCCTGAAACTCAAATGACTTGTAAACATATTCTATTGTCAATAAAGTCATTATTGAAGTTATTCAGTAAAGTTGTTATTGAATCATTTATAACTCTATAAATCCAATAAACTAAGAA
>JAOANK020548138.1:0-12339 GCA_026257165.2 Telfairia occidentalis
TATATATAGATCGTTTCCATTTTGTTATTTCCTTTTTTTAGAGAATTTACTTCTTTTTAAAGGTCACTGACTATAGCTTTTCTAGGTTTTTCTAATCTTTTGAAGATTTCGTTTAGGTTTGGTCCTATGAGGTTTTCTGTACTGGTTTGAGCTCTAGATGAGCTCTCTTGTAAAGATTGCCTAAGGGCATCTAAGACTATTTTTCTTGATTGCTCTTCATTCATCTTTTCTATTGCTTCTAATAACGTGTTTTGAGTATCTGTGAGGGTATTTATACATCCTCCGCAGACACGAATTCCTTCATCATTACTTGAAGTTTTAGAGCTTTCTGAACTCCTAACAGAGTATTCGTTTACCTCTAGAAGCTGATCGCTATTTTCGCTATATGCAGACTCGTAGTTTGACTTTCCATCTGTTATCGAATCAATTAATTGAAGTAAATCATTTTTAATTAATTTGTCTATGTCTAGATTGTTGATTTTTCCTTTTAAAGGATACTTATTTGCATAATGTCCTCTTCTTCATTTGTAGCAAGTTACCTTTTTATTGTTTGAATTTCTTCTAGTTTGTCTGGAAGATTCTGCTTTTTGATAGAACTGTGATTTCTTTGGGGAATTATATTTTTGTAGAGGTTTGTAGTCCTTTTGATAATTTTTTCTGTATGGTTTTCTAGTGTAGAAGCTCTCGGTTGGATAATTCCTTTTCTTTTGATATGCATGTTTTTTCTTTTGTGAAAAATATTTGATATTTGTGCATCCATATTATTCGCATAATGTTTTTAGGTCATTGAGGTGATTTCTGGATGATTTCTGAAGCTTTGCTAGTATTTTTGCTTCAGTACACATTTTTAAACCACAATTTATTATAATACTGCTTATTATACTGTATGGTATTTATGTCCAAGTAGTACTTTCTTCGTGTTCTTCTTTGATTTGTTCATAGACTTTTATCCTTATGTAACTGGGAAGTCCATCAATAAATCTTTCTTTCCAATGTTTCTCATTGGAATCTGTTAGGGTCATGACATTGGTTAGGAACATATCCTTATACCATTTAAAGTCTCCCATATTTTAACATTTTAAAGATTTCAAGATTTGCTCTAATCTTTCTCTATAATTAGCAGGTTGCCCAATCCAAGAATACATTATTCCATAAATTAATTCATTGACTGCATTTTGGATGATTTCTTCAACCTCTGTTTCTGTGTCAATGACCGTATCATGACCTTCGATTTTAACGGTCTTTTTGGTCAATTGTTTTCTTTTGACAATAGTAGTATGGTTGAATACTTTTAATTTGATTTCTTCAGAAATGCAATTCTCCCACCAATTTTAAGATTTTCGGTAAACCCAGCAATTATTAATTTGAAAGATTCGTGTTTAGATTTTTCCTCTTGTTTTATAGGCCTGATGGGCCATAATCATCTCATTGAGCATTGTAGATATGAGGTGTTCTGACATCCCATCAAGATTCCATTCGTAGATAGAGGATCCATCATACGAGGTCTTTCCAAACTCGCTTCTTTACTCAAAGCCTACATCTGGAAAAGATGGCCGATTGTAATAACTGTATTTTTTGCCAGGAAATCTTACCCTTTGGACCTTTTGCTCTTCTCTAGAGTCTGAGTCTTCTATTTTTAACGCTTTTCCCTTTTTGAGCAAGTATTCTAATTCGTTTCCTAGAACATTGGTTGTTCCTTGATCTCTACTACCTGAGGGTTCTCCTGTACTGAGTTTAGAGAGTTTTTCGATTAACTTTCTAATGTTTTTCTCCTCTTTTGATTCAAGAGAATGGATGTCTGTTATTGGTTTTATTAAAGGTATTTTTGGTCAATTTTTCCCTCTAACAAATTTTTCATTTTTCATTTTAAATTTTTTATCAATCTTTTCAACATGTTTATAGCAGTACAAAATAACATTTTATTTGAATAGTTATTTTGTAATTGAATACTTTATATTTCTTTATTTGTTGGTGTTTTAATTTCGTCCTTTTCATTTATTTGTTGAAAATGTTTGACAATGATTTTATCTCCGTAATAGTTCTCAAATTCTATTTCTTCCAAGGGAGGTTGGGATGATTGTATATATCCTCTTTCTCTTGTTTTCCATATTGGGTTTTCTTCTACAGTTTGAATCTTTTCGAATTCACTAAACCAGGAAAAGAATGAAATATTTTTCCTTCTATCTTTTAAATAAGAAAAATAATTTTTTCTTATTTTTGATCTTTCTTCTTCTGAGTACTTCTTATTAAAGTTTTTTCTCAGAGGTCTATTTTCTTTTGAATTGTAGTCCTTGTGTAAGAATTCATGATTAATCTCGAAGCTAAAAATGACATTTAGTCTATCTTTAACAATGGACTCAATTTCCATCTCTGATTGAGTTGGTGACTTTTTATTTTCTTCTTCATAATAAATATCAGGTATTCCCTGAGATAAACCTTTAAATGAATTAGATCTAACTATTCTAGGATTAATAGAAAATTCTCTTACAGTAGATGTGATAGGCCTAGAATTCATTTAAATTAATATTTGCTTTAATTTCTGTAGAGCTAGACGCCTCTTCTTCAAATTTAATTGTTACCTTGGCGTCAGAATACTCAATTATTTGTGACAGCTGGCTAGATTTCTTTGGCAGAGGAGTGAACGCCTTTTCAATGGTCCAATCTGGGTTCTTGGTAACTTCATCCTAGGTGATCATCTTGGGTACTTTAACTGAAGAATGAATATTGGCTTGAATCATCATTGTTTTTTCTTTGGGAGAGCTCATCAAGGCACGCGATCCTATACTAGACATCGTTAGCCGATAGGTGATTTTGTACACCAAGCTTAGCTTGTGAGATCCATCTTGTAAATTCAATCCTTCTCTACAATGTCTAAGCAAAGAGATTTGTATACATTTGGGTCCTTTAAGGACACCGTTAGATTTGGATAACAATTAAAATATACAGATCCATTGACCACATTTGATTGCATAATGCCTAGAACTGAGTGTTCGAAATTATGATGTCTTTTATCACTTAAGATTGATAAAATTGGTGTATCTAATCCTAAGCAAAACAATGGTTTTATGGCTACTTGTACAGCACCGATATGAATATAATTGTAATCTTTCCTAAAATTAATTAAATCATTTTTAGGGAAAAGATTATTGAATGAACAGGTTGAGACACTGGGATTGTCCTCTCCACTATTTTGATACATAGTTTCTGAGCGAAACTAAAAGTGGAGTGAGAATATACCTTCTTGACATCTAGATTGGGTAGTTCCCATTTCTCCAATTGTCTTTCGATCCTTGCGATGTTGAGAGCTTCATCATCTTCAAGAGCTGTGTCTCCCATGTGTTGGGATTCAATTTCTTCTTCTTCTATCTTCTTGTTAGGAGTAAACTTTGATTTCACTTTTTTGAAGGAATTTAGACATCTTTAACAAACTTTTACTTCCATTTTCTTTCTCAAAATACTTTAAAAACTCAAACTATTGATCTTAATTTTTCAAACTCAGATCTTCTCAAAGCATTCCAAGACCTATTTGACTAAGACAGATTATGCGGTATCTTCAAACTTACTCGCACGCCTGGCTGACGTGAACACCCAACTTAGCTGGATGAATAGGCGAACACAAAGATTTCTTTGATTTTGAAATCATAAAATCAACAGTATGAATTTTTATAGTTCTTTAGTTTGAAAATAAAAGATAAAGTAAGCTACAGAAATCCCTTTCATCCCTAAAACTAAAAAATGAAATCAACTAATTTTGTTTTTCAAACAAATAAGGAGTAGAAAAGGATAGAAATTTGAACACTAAATTTGCCTTGAACTGGCTCTGGTACGATTTACTCTTACAACCAAAGAGATTAGGTGACATAAAAAAACTTAACCTTTGCAAAGAAGACTATGTATCATTAAAAAAAAAAAAAAAATCTTTGTTATTTGCATCTGGCAATTAACAAGGAAACAACAACATTTCCTTTTAAATTTTAAGTCTTATTTCTGTCAATTCTTGTAAATTCAATCTCTTGTATAAATTGAGTATAATCCCTATATATATTTTAGATTCTACAAAGTACATACTTTATCTATCAAAAAGCAGTAAGAGAAGACATCAAGATTAAAGAATTTGAAGCAGCAACAGTTCCAACAACGAAGTCTAAAATATTGGAGTTAAAGACGATGTATTTCATGATCTGTTTAGTGCATGTGTTCGCTAGCAGTTGGATGTTCACGGCAACATTTGGCGAGTAAGTCCGAAGAACTCAGTAATATTTATGTTAGTCATGCGCTAAGAAGGAATATGTAATCTACGACCTCAATAATGACGACCATCAAAAGATAAAACTGCAGCAAATAATTTAGTCTTGAAGAACCTCTGACAGCCTACTGACATATCTGCTTTTCACTATTTACTTTACTATTTACTTTTTGACTTTTGTAAAGTTGTTTGTCATTTTGTAATAATTCGTTCGTATGAAAAAGTATTTTGTCGTTTTGTAATAATTTAGTTTGAAATAGTTAGGTTATAATAATTGTACTTTTGAATTATTTCTTTTGTTAGTTTGTAATAATTAAAGATTCGATCTTATCTCTTAAAATTTGATCTTATCTTTTAGGGTTTTAGATTTTTTCCAGTATTCTCATCCTTATTAAAAAGGATTATGTATTCAAAAGGCAGAACTCAACCTGTGAGCTTCGCCTGTAAAAGCCTTTAGGTTGTAAAGATCCTTAATCTCTTTGGTTGTAAGAGTAAATGGTATTAGAGCCACTTCAAGGAAAATTTAGTGTTCAAATTTCTATCATTTTCTACTCCTTCTTCATTTGAAAAACAAAATTAGTTGATTTCATTTCTATTTTTGAGGAGGAAAAGGATATCTGTAGCTTACTTTATCTTTTATTTTCAAACCAAAGAACCCAGCCCTAGAGTTGAGGTTGAAATCTACTTTTCAGTTTTTGGTTAAATCGAACCCAATCCTAGAATTGAGGTTAAAGCCTACTTCCATCTAGGTCCAATGTCTTTCAAACCCAGCCTGTGTCTATCCAGGTGCATTGCTTTCGTTCGAATCTAGCCCTAGAGCTCAAATCGAAGCCTACTTTTTAAAATTTTGGTTAAATTGAACTCAACCCTAAAGCTGAGGCCGAAGCCTATGTCTATCCAGGTCCATTACTTTTGTTCGAATCTAGCCCTAGAGCTGAGATCGAGGTCTACTTTTGAACTTTAGTTAAATAGAACCCAACCCTAGAGCTGAGGTAGAAGCCTATGTCTATCCAGGTCCATTACTTTTGTTCGAATCCAGCCCTAGAGCTGAGATCGAAGTCTACTTTTGAACTTTGGTTAAATCGAACCTAGCTCTAGAGTTGAGGTCGAAGCCTGAGTCTATCCAAGGCCATTGCTTTTGTTTGATCTAGCCCTAGAGCTAAGGTCGAAGCCTGTGTCTATCCAGGTCCATTGCTTTTGTTCGAATCCAACCCTAGAGTTGAGGTCGAAGTCTACTTTTGAACTTTGTTTGAATCGAACCCAGCCCTAGAGATGAGGTCGAAACATATGCCTAACAGTATGAACTAGCTCTAATACCATCTCCAAGGTTGGGTTCAAAAGACATTGGACCTGGATGGACGTAGACTTCGACCTCCATTTGAGGATCGGGTTTGATTTAACCAAAAATTGAAAAGTAGATTTCAACATCAGCTCTAAGGCTGGGTTCGAAAGACATTGGACTTGGATGGACGTAGACTTCAACCTCAATTCTAGGATTATATTCGATTTAACCAAAAACTGAAAAGTAGATTTCAACCTCAACTCTAGGGCTGGGTTCAAAAGACATTGGACCTGGATGGACACAGACTTCGACCTCAATTCTAGGAATGCGTTTGATTTAACCAAAAATTGAAACGTAGATTTCCACCTCAGCTCCAGAGCTAAGTTCGAAAGGCATTGGATTTGGATGGACACAAGCTTCGACAACAATCTTGGATTAGGTAGAATTTAACCAAAATTTAAAAGTAGTGTTAAGCTATAGTTTCGTAGTTGATCACCTTTTTCCAAGATGCACAGTAGCACATGATTCAAAATTTCAATTTGAAATATGATTAGATGACTTTTGAAAAGTCTAGCTCTAAATATTAAGCATTATTTGTGCATGTGAAGAAACATGACCAGTAGTTGTGATTTGATGCACTGATAAAAATATGCAATTTCTCTTTTTGAACTTTTTGTTGGCAATGAATGCATTGTTTAATTCATGTTTATGCAAGTTGAAGGATTGCTCATGAGCAAGACATTTGCGAAAATGAAGGATTCAAGGATGCACGTAAAACAAATGATTACTTGTGTACTTGCATTTGCCTCAATATTGATGATGTAAAACAACATTTTCAAAACTGATGACCCTTATAATGCAACGATAACGCACATGTATGTTAAGACTAGGATAATTTGTGAAATGCATATGGTAAATGAAATGTACGCATGAGATCCATGATGTATGAAGAAAACTTTAAACTCAAAGTAATTTAGACAAGGTTTTTTAAAACCACAATGTTATTTCGGCCCAAAAAAAAAAAAAAATTTAGTGAATGATTTTGGTATGACTGACCAAATGCAAAAGTCTTTTTAACCAAAACAAAATGATCATCTTGTTTACTTTGCTTTTTCTTGTTAATTAAAATCTTTCATAGCAGCCATGACAAACAAAATTGATCATTATACTAAGAAATGAGTTTTTTGTTTTTTTTTGCTTTTTTTAATCCCTTCATTTGGTGGGAAGTTCTCTCGAGAACTTCTGGAATATATATGCAATGACAATTTTCCCTTTGATTTGAAAAGCTCATTTGAAAGGGATTTTAGGATTTATACAAAGGACTATCTCAACCATAGCAACCATACAAGGTTATGAGCTCATTTGGAAGGAAATCTTTTGAGATGGATACAGAGATAATCAAGTTTGGTGAGTTTATTTGGAGGAAATTTTAGCAGTAGATACAAAGATGTTCTCAACCATATTGGATTTGGTGGACCTTTTGGAGGTATTTTGGTACAAACACAAGGATGGTCAAGTTCGGTGAGGTCATTTGGGGGCATATTGGAATGGATTAGGGGTTTTCCCAACCATATATGATTTGGTGGGCTATTTTGGAGGTATTAATGTATTACATTAGACAACTGAACAAGTAATTCAAAATATTGTCTTATTAAGTTAAACTGCCCCATAAAATCAATCCTTGCAAAGAACAAGTATTCTATGTGTATACAAACAAATTTAGCTTTAGGGTTCGTGTGAGAAAATGAGAGTTTAATAAGTAAGAGAGCACAAAAGTTTCTATTTGGTAAAAATGAATACATGGCGTAAGAGTCCCTTTTTTCTTTGAAGATAAATCTCTTGAACAATAAGAGATTTTTTGAAACACATAAGAAATAGTAAGTATATGAAGGAAATATAATAAACAAAAGTGTCCATTTTTTTTGGATGATATTTCTAAGAACAGATAGTTGTTTCTCAAGATTTTACCTCATTATCTCATCTCATTTATCTAAGATGACTCAAGATCTTTCATAAAAAGATTCTTCAGTTCAGAATTATGTGATTACATTCAGTTTTTGTTGCCTCGAATATGAAAGACTTATTTTCTTTCATACCTTTCACATGATCCTCATTAATGGTGATAGAATGTTAAATTATTGAATTCGCGACTTCGGTGTTTGCCTCACTTTGTGGGGTAAAGTGATAATGAAAACTTTTTCTGACTGGATGACTTACAATTTAATAACTTTGCCCCAGTTTGATGAACCTTGGAGACTTTTCCCCAGTTTGATGAGCCTTGTACAATGTTTTAGAAGACATCTTCTAAAGGTAGTGATTAATTCATTTACATTGACTGTTTCAGATATACAATATAAATTCTGTAATGGCCTTTCATTTCCTTTTCTCCTCTTTTTTCTTTTTCGTTTTTGTTTGTTTTTTATTTTTTCCTTTTCCTTTCTTTTCTTTTCTTTTTTCTTTTTCTTTTTCTTTTTAGGCCAATCAAAACCTTTGTTACAAGATAAATAAAATGGAATCATGTAGAAAACGAATCATGTGCAGACCACTTCTTTGTAAGTATAGCGTTCCTTCTCTGTCATATGCTTGAAGAGATTCCACTTATGCTTGATGCTTCGCTTGTATCATGATGAAGTTGTATCTCGAGCAAACTCATTGAAAGAGATGATATTGAGACTAAACTCTCAAGTTTACTACTTATCCAATTCTTAAAATTATTATCCAAAATTTAGGGTTCACCCTTATTTGAAGGAAATGAAAGGAGAAAAGATGTATTCTGACATGAAGTAGAGGTGCAAAAGAATTTTGAACATGAGTCAAAAGAGAGAGCGAATCATGTCAATACAAGATTGAATTATGGAGCAATAAACCTCATAAAAACTCAACATTATTTCATTGCTTTCAAAGCTTTCTTAGTAATATGAGAGTGAAAATTTTTGGGAAGGCTAAAAAAACAAATGGTTTTGATTTCCCCCAATGTGATATAGGCTCATTCACGAGTTGATATCATAGTGAACTCATAACATGTCAGGTAAATTGAAATAGTTTGGAAGTTAGCATATTGTAGGAGAATGTAAAAAATATAGCTGAGATTGGAAGATTGTAGTTGTGTTCACATATATTCAAAAGCATTCATTGCTTCCTTTTCTGCTTTTCTATTTTTCCTTTTTTTTTTTTTTGCTTTTGCTTTTTTTTTTCCTTTCTCTTTTTTGGCTCAATTCTTCCAAATAATGACTCAACTTGTTTGTCTATGATTTTTGTTGAAATCTTAATTAATGGGGATAACGAGAGTAAACAAAATGATTTGCTTTGATAAAATTATTATGGAGGGAAAAAATATCACTGGAAAAAGACCATATGGCTAAGAAGAGTTTCCCTAACTCTATGTGTAATTGATGTATGTATATGACAAACCTTTGAGTTATTGATTTTAAAAAAAAAGATGTAGCTCGATTCTCACATATTCACACTTTTATTGATAAGACTTAGTCGGGTCTTGAATTTGTTCATCCTTATATCATCATTCCTTGTTCATTTTGATAATTAACAAAGTCAATAGAAAATGAAGTAGGAAATCTAATGCAAAAGAGATCTCTCAATAAAGGATACCATTATTGAGAGACTTCAAGTACATAAGCCAATTCACTTCTTGTTTCCCAAGTCTGCAAGATGATTGTTGTTAGCGCTTGGATCATTTGCTTCGTCAAAATTCAACCAGCCTGCATTCATTAGGCCTTGTACTCGGTGTTTCAACGTAATACAATTTTTAGTTAAATGTTCGACAACTCCTCCATGATAATTGCATCGTGCATTGGGGTCATGCTACTTTGGATATGGAGGTTGTATTGGTAGTGTGGGAATGAGAACCAACAAATTACTCTTGAGCAACTGAGTTCATAACTCAGTATAAGTCATTGGTATTGGATGAAAGTTCACTTTTGGTTGCCTCTTTTCATTGTACTGATTAGGTTTTTATCCATCCTCTAAATTCTTTAAGATGTATAAAGAGGGGGAGAGGGAGGGGGGAGGCAAATTGTAGATACCGTGTTTGATCCATATATTTTATTTATTTATTATTTATTATTCTTTTTTTTTATCTTATTTTGGAATAGAATTGGATTTTGATAAGATTTTTTTTCTCCTCCAAATATCGCATAGTTTTCTCTCCCAACTCCCCTTTTTACATTTTCTTCCTATTTTCCCTCCTTTCTTTTTATCTTCCACGATTGTCTATTTCTTTCTCCCTTCCCCACGTCAATTAGCCCTTCTTTCGCTCTTTCCTTCTCCCCACGTTCGAACGCTGCCTTGATTTTTCTTTGATTTTCTTTTCTTTCTTCTTTCACTACTATTTTTATCAACCCTTTTTTCCCACTCACATACAATAGAGGAAGTGGACTTTTTTCTTAGGGATTAAGTTCTTATATCCACATAAAGAGGGTTATCTAATGGGCAAAGTGGAGGTCGGTATTTGGTTTGATTCTAGATAAAATATGTGTTGTGATTTTAAGAGGATTTTTGCGATTTACTTTGTGGACTCTTGATTTGGGATAGGTCTTTGCAAATGCAGTAAGTTTTATGTTCTAGCGTTAATTTCTAATTTCTCCTCTACATCTATTCTATCTATCTATCTATCTATCTATCTATATAGATTCTCTCCTTTACAAACTTTTACTTTTTTAAAAAATTTTTTGGTTAGGCTATGCTTTAATTTTGTTCTTAATTGGTTTACTGTATATGCCCCCATGCTTGGCCACATGTATATAATTTTTGTTCTTATTGGTTTACTGTATATGCTTCCATGCTTGGCCACATATATATAATTTTTTGTTCTTATTGGTTTATTATTTATGCTGTCAAGCTTGGTCACATATATATAATTTCTTTTTCTTTTCTCAATATCATTTGATTCAGATTACTTGTTTATCTGTTATTGGTTTGCAATGCTAGTATGTCAGCTCGAAATTCTCGATTTTTTTTTGTTTTGAAAGGGGAAATATTTTTTTTAAATCTTGATTTTTTGGGTTGAGTTAAGAAAAGGAAAGATTTATTTTTTGTTACTAGTTTGAAATGCTGGTCTGCTAACTCGAAATTCTATTTTTTTTTTTTGTTTTGAAAGGGAAAGATTTATTTGTTTCAAATTTCTTAATTTTTTGGGTTTAGTTAAAGAAAAGAAAAGATTTATTTTTTGTTACTTGTTTGTAATGGTGGTTTGCCAACTCAAAATTCTCGATATTTTTGGGTTTGAAAGGAAAAGATTTATGTTTCTCTAAATTCTCGATTTTTTGTTAGAAAAAGAAAAGATTGATTTATTCTTAGATTGTTTGTTTGCAAAGTTAACTTTTCTTTTTTTTTTGAAAAAAAGGTGTCAAGGAGTTTATATTATTTTGATTACGTTCTTTTTTAAAAAAAAAAGCCCAAATTGATATCAAAAATGAAAATTTTATTTTATCAATAGTTTTGTTTTTAAAAGATAATATTTGACAAATTTTTATCATTTTATAAACAAAAAGTTTATTTGTTTTTAGGGCTGAGTAATGTGTCTTCATAGAGTTTCGGCTCCTGTGCAGGTGCACAAAAGTTCTCTAACCTTTAAATTTTTTTTTTTTGATTTATTATGTAAATCCCTATGATAAATTTGAGATCATGAATTTATTTCTCAAAATCTTGAGGGAGGATTTCTTTTAAACAAATAAAAGAAAAGTTCAACATGATAAATCATTAACGAGTATGGCTCCACTCATCATATCAGATTCTTACTTCATTTTTAAGTTAATGTGAGATCAAATGATACATTGTTTTTTTATTCAAATAACTTTTCTCTTAAAATTAAATAAAGGATCTTTCTTTCTAAAAATTGGATAATACAAGATAAAGTTTGGTAATCGTTTTTTTTTAAACGAGTGATGTAGGGTGCTAATACCTTCCCTACACACAAGTGACTGTCGAACCTAACGTGGTTTATGCCGTCTAAGTTTTTTTTTAAAATAGATTTTCCAATCAGACCTTCAAAATGATTAGTGCCGACTCCAAAATTCTTTTATTTAACAAAAATCCTTAAAAGAGGATGTCAGCCGCTCCTCATAGCGATCACGTTGAGACACCCCATTTATAGACGAAAAAATACACATAGTAGAAGAGAAGCATTTATATAATGTAAACAATTTGTACGAAAAAATGTAAAAAAATACGTTCAATATTTAGAAAATTAGATTTGTAGCATAATACTTATAAACCAATATTATATATTACTTTATGGCAAACCTAGACAAAACCTTGAAATTGGCAAACTAAGTATTATTGAATTCGACAATGGCAAAGTGAGATTTGTTGCATGATTTTAGGGTTGATGGAATACAATCAATTAATTGTTGCATTAATTAAGACCTAATTGCTTATACGATTTTACGAGTTCTAAACAAAATAATTATTAGTAATTAATTAAAAAAAAATAACAAATTTGGTGTTGGCTTTTTGGCCCTTAATCTCAAATTAATTAATATTTTGATAATAACAAACCTGATTTTATTTATTGACAATTTTAATGTTTTGAATAGTCCATTACGTAGAGCTCAAAACAACGATTTCAACGCCTTTTGAATCAGCAAAATTGAAGCTCAAACAAAGAAGTTATTGTCAAAACAAGTTGGACGAAAAATACCCGAGTCGGATGACGTGGCGACCGATTCAGCAACACGGACCAATTAGAAGTTGACACGTGGCACAATTTCAAATAATGTGTTAATTGGTATATAATATTCAATTTTAATATTATATTATTATTATATTATATTTTTTAATATTATATTATTATTAT
>JAOANK020548238.1:0-12339 GCA_026257165.2 Telfairia occidentalis
GCCACATTCCAATGGAGATAGTTGTCCTCACTTATATACCATGGATCTCTCCTATTTCTAGCAAATGTGGGATAGTGTTTGCATTCCCAACACTACCAATCCTCAATGTTATGGCATTGCATTCTTCCCTTGTGTTTACCTCGGTATATCATGGGAACTTGCCTTTCTATAGGGTATCAAAAGTGGTGGCCATCTAACTGATTTGAGTCTCTATGTTCTTTAAGGCCTTTTCTTGGCTATCCACCTTGTTTTTCAAGTTGGAGGTCTGGTTTCTGGACTCCGTGATAAATGTTAGCATGTCTTCTAAAGACGATTTCTATTAGATGGTTGTTGTGAGGTAGAAGCGAGATCTGGGGGATTCAAAACATTGTTGTTAGCGTATGACAAATTTTCATAGTTTTAAATACTTGGATAGTAATGGGTGCGCAAGAGGGTCTGCTGAACTTCGAATTTGTTCTGTTGGGCTCCTTGAAATCCGTAGTTCTTGTTCACCTAGTTTGCTTGCTCCAACTGAGATTTTTTCCAAACAGGATACAAATGGCATGCCACCATGGATGCAATCGATTGAACCTTTCCCTGCATAGTAAGATTATTCAGGGCATTAGTCAATGTAGCCACTTGTGCTTTAAGAGCAATTACCTGAGTCAATGTAGCAACTTGTGCTTTAAGAGCACTTACCTTATGGACACTATGAAGTTCAGGGACTCCAACAATTGATGTCTTTATAGGCCAATGGTTGCTCGTGGCAACCATATCTTCAACTATTGTATGGACTGCCTCTGCAGTCTTTGAAAATAGTGAGCCACCTGCAGCTCCATCCAAAGTAGATTTAGTAGTACTGGTTAAACCATCATAAAAGTAATGTATTTGAACCCATTTAGGAAAACCATGCTGAGGGCACTTGTACATGAGGTCTTTATAACGCTCCCATGCCCTGAACAACTGCTCCGTCTCATGTTGACTGATAGTATTGATCTCAGATCTGAGCTTCTGCCTTTTCGCTGGTGGAAAATATTTGATAAAAAATGCTTGAGTCAACTCGTCCCACGTGTTTATGCTCCCAATAGATGGTGTCTCCAGCCAATCCTTCGCATGATCCTATACAGAGAAAGAAAATAAGTGTAAGCAAATGAAATCAAATAAACATCATTAATCTTAATAGTACTATATATTTCTAAGAATGATCGTATATGTTTGTGAGGGTCTTCAGTGGGTAGTCCTGTAAAGACACTCTCTTGAGCCAACTGTATGTGCTATCCTGGGTTGAGCTGTAAGAACTGATGGTCGAAAATAATCTCTAATCGACTATGCAACTCCCTATTGATCAGCCATACTTGCTTTGCCCTGTTCTATCTATTTTTGGAATGTAATATACTGTCAATTCTATCTATTTTTGGATCAAATGAAACAAGATCAGCTTCACTAACAAACTGCATGCACGAGACACAAACAAAATTAAAACAAAAATAATATACATCTTAAAGTAAGACTAAAAATTTTCTCTCAATATAAATAGAAACAAAAACACAAATCCATGGCAATGGCGTCAAAAACATGATCACAATTCACCGAGTTACCCCAAGTGCACAAGTCAAACTATAATATAAAATGGCCTAAGAGACCGAGTATCCTGGGAATCGGGTTATTATTCTACTCTGTACCAAGATAATAGTTGTCAAATTTTATTTAGAGAAACAAATCGTCATGCAATGAATCTAATCCAGAAATCAAATAAAATGGGAATGCTAGGAGGCATGTCAATGGAGGAAAATCAAGGAACAAGTAGTTCTAGAGTGTTGGCATTGTAAAACGACGCAATTAACTATTTAACTAAACTCGATAGATACAATAAATTACTAATTTTCTAAGTCAAAGGTTTATAAACTTGGGTCTAGAGTTGAGACGCTGCCTTTTAATATTATGGAACTGCCACTGCATTTTTGAAATCTAGAGAAGAATTATTGACATAGCGTCTTGACTCTACTTCAAATTTCAACTTCTGCATTGCCAAAAATTGAATAGCGTCTCAATGCTACAATGCCAGCGTTTTAACGCTAGAGCATTCTGACTTGCTGATCACTATTTGAGCATCTCAACGCTCTCCAATAGCATTGAGACGTTGACTCTCACGTTGCTATTCAATTTCCTCATCTCTTTTCATGCCTTAGCCAATTTTTACATCTCCTTATCTCATTTTTCAACCTGAACAATGCCGAATCTATATTTTCGTCTCCAAATGCTCAGTTCCTACAAACTCAATAAATAAAGCATCAAAATACACAATTCAACTTACAAAACTACTAAATTCAAGGCCTTAAAATAACATTTTTAGAGTTCCATTATGTCACGAAAGAAGTCACCACCATATTACGATTTTATTCTTTGTCCATTAACTTTGAATTATTGGTTCAATTTCTTAGCCAACAGTAATATTGCTCCATATGCAAAGATTTTCTTAATGATAAACGACCCTGACCACCTTGACTTCAGTTTTTCTAGAGGTAATTTAAGGCGTGAGTTTAATAAAAAGATAGCTTGACCTTCTGCCAAATGATACTAGGGTAATTTTTTTGTCATGCCACTTGTTTGTCTTCTCCTTATAAAATTTGAAATTCTGATAACATTCGGTCCTTAGCTCCCCCAACTCATAAAGTTGGAGCAATCTTGCCTCACCAGCTTCCATCATATCCATATTTAGCTTCTTTAAGGCCCAGAGCCCTTTATGTTCCAGTTTAACGGGAAGATCTCATGCCTTTTCAAAAATAGCTTGTAATGAGATAGCTGAAAAGGAATCTTAAAACTAGGACGATACACCCACAATGCTTCGTTTAACAGTGCCCCCCAATCTTTTCTGTTTAAATTTATTGTCTTTTTCATAATTGATTTTATTTCTCTGTTAGAAATTTCAATATTACCATTGGTTTGGGGATGGTAACCTGTAGCAACTCAATGTTGTACATTATACTTTCGTAATAGCTTTTTTAAGATTATGTTCACAAAATAAGTCCTGTCATCACTGATCAGTACACTGGGAGTTCCAAATCTAGTAAAAATATTCTTCTTCAGAGTTTTTTAATTGTTCTTACATCATTGTGGGCACATGGTATTGCTTCTACCCACTTTGAAATGTAATCTACTATTAGTAAGATGTATGAATGCCCCTTAGACGGTGAGAATGGTCCCATAAAGTCTATCCCCCAAACATTGAACAATTCCACCATAAGGATATAATTCAACGACCTCTCATTTCTTCTTGAAATACTTCATGTTCTTTGGCAACGATCATACTCTTGGGTGAAGAAATATGCATCCTTGAAAAGTGACGACTAGTAAAATCTTGATTGAAATACTTTTGCAGCAATCTTTCTACGTGCATGATGCCCACCGTAAGGTGACACATGACAGTGCCACAAACTATACTTCGTCTCTTCCAAGCTTACACACCTTCGTAGTATTACATTTGGCCCCAAATGATACAAGAAAAGTTCATCCCAAAAATACTTCTTAATTTGTGCAAGAATCTTTTCACCGCTCGTCCATGGAGGTCTTTTGGAGTTACCTTACTGACAAGGTAATTGACTATATCTGCATACCATGGCACCTCACCTTTTGTTATCGCGAGAATAGTTTCATCAGGAAACTGCTCTCTTATCTAACTGAATTTCTCCTTTTGTTCATTTTAATTCAATCTGGATAAGTAGTCTGCAACTTCATTCTCAGCACCCTTTCAATCTATTGCTTCCAAATCAAACTCCTAAAGGAGTAATATCCATTTGATCAGGCGTTGTTTTGCATCTCGTTTTAACACCAAGTGTCTTATCACCGCATGTCTATATGCACAAAGACCTTAGTCCCTATTTGGTATGATTTGAACTCGTTGAAAGTAAATACTACTTCAAGCATCTCTTTCTTTGTCATCGTATAGTTACACTGCGCCTCAATCAATGTTTTGCTAGCATAATAGATTGGGTGGATCACCTTCTCATGCTTCTATCCTAACACTACACCAATGGTCCAATTGTTAGCATCGCACATCAATTTGAATGGCTTTGTCCAGTCCAAACCAATGATGATTGGTGCTGTGATTAGCTTATGCTTCACTATTTTTAACACTTTTCACAATCGACAGTGAGCTCAAAGTCTCTATTTTGCTCCCGCAACATACATAATGGTTTGGCGATCTTCGAGAAGTCCTTGATAAATCATCAATAGAACCCGACATGTCCCAGAAAGCTACGAACGTGCTTAACTGTAGAATAGGCCATTGGCTTATCTATGATATCCACCTTGGCTCGGTCACCCTCTATTCCTGCCCTTGAGATTTTATGTCCTAAGACAATTCCCTTTTCCACCATGAAATGAGACTTTTCCCAATTAAGAATTAAGTCACTTTGTTCGCATCTTTCCAACAATATCTTTAGATTGGCTAGGCATTTGTCATAGGATTTACAAAAAATGGAGAAGTCATCCATGAAAACTTCTACTGTTTCTTCGATCATATTCGAAAAGATAGCCATCATGCAATGCTGGAACATTGTTGGGGCATTGCATAGGCAGAATGACATTTGTTTGAAGGCAAACATTTCGTATGGGCACGTAAACATTGTTTTATCCTAATTCTTGAAAATATTTGTTATTGATTCATGAAGTAATTGCTTGAATTGTCTTTGTTTTGTTTTGTTTATATTACTTTTGAGAACAATTAAATTGTTGCAGCATTATATTTAAATTAACATTGGATTAGATCTAAGGGGAATTGTACTTAGTTGCTACTAACTCGGGGTCTTTTGTTGAGTAGAAAATTGATGGAGCATTAATTTAGCAAAATAATTGATCGAGCATTAATCCAACAAAACGGATAGACAAAATATGCGCGAAGATAATGGAAATTATTTTGAATTCTATCCATAGTTGGATGTAAGTCACATGTACGATTTAGCCTAATTAGTCTCCTAATCACACAATGGAGCTTATAAATACAAAGAGATGACACCAAAAAGAGGAGTTCAAAAAATAGTTTTTGAGAATATGATTTTTGAAGTTTACTTTCAGAATTCCAGTTTTGTGTTATCTTTCCCTTCGAGTAGTTCGTAGTTGCTACTATTTTCCGTAGAGAAGAGTTGAATAAGAGAAACTTCGCGGAGGTTGAAGGAGAAGAAGAAATTCTACTCATGGCTTTCTTGGAGAATTTGATTCTACAACTCCTTAGGCTTTTTCATATTATGTTTTTCTTTATTGTTTTTTATTTTATGCTGCTGTCTTTTCTTTATTTTAGCATGAACTAATCACCTTTGGATGACGGTCAAGGGAGATGTTATCAAACTGATTTTAGTCCTGCAGTAAAAGCTTGTTGGATTGATTTGTTTTATAAGTGCTCTTATCTTTAATATTGATGTCCGCCTGGCCAACACGCATAGATATCTTCTCTAAGGTTCGAAAGGAGACATGAGGAGTAGGTTGCTTGTTGATCACCACACATTTGTGATGATTAGTCCTCGGCAAGAATGCTAAAATCTTTATCGCAGCATGATGTGGAATACCGTAGTGTACGAGTCAGTTTTAGTATAGTGAAATTGAGTATACGAGTGTCGTCTTGGGATTGGGTTTCTAGTTTAATTAAGTACCACAGATAGTCACACCTCATTTTATCTAAGAAATCCATTATTAAAGGGAAATCTAAGTCACACTACTCCTACTCCTAGATAGATAGAGGACACATAAGGAGAGCCTGCCCTGACCGAATTGACATGATTTGTGACCTTAAACTTTACTAAAATCGGACTTTTCTATTGTCATGCAATTATAAGCTAAGTTTAACTAACAATTTGCTCCCCCTCTTGAGGTTACCTAATCTCTCACTAAGCATGTAGACTCAACCTCTCGGTCTATTACCCATACACCTAGTAAGGCATTACTAACTACCCACTGATTATCACCCTTTAGAGGTCCCATAGTGATCCCATCCTCTCTCGAGCTCAAGGCAAACACCCTTGTCATCACAGTTCACAATAGACATTCTAGAGTTAATAATACATGTTTCTCTACAATAAACCTCCGTTTATGATGTTAGCCTACTACAGTCATGCATTCGAGATCTAATCTAAGCCTTACTCTCTCGAGCTAGAACTTAAATCATGCGAATATTCAAACTTTGATCAGAAGATTAAAAGCATTAAGCATAGGAAAGCATGAATAATCACAAGGGATAAGAAGAATCCAAATAATTAATAAAGCATAAAAACATCACTAAGTGTTACAATGCGTCAAGGTGGAATCCCGCCACTCAAATTCACAACTAAAATAGAGACTCCGTCAAGAATTTACAAAACGAAACTACATCTAGAAAAGGGAAAGAAAACTCTTAAAAATGCGTGCTAAACTCATTTCTGACATAAGTCCCGCAACTCCGAGCCTCGGATTGCTCCATGGGAAGCTCCTACACCCTTTGGAAGACCATGCTTCGTCATGCAAAATTGCCTCTCCAAATGACCTCCTCATTTTCAAATGAAGAAATGAGCTTATAATTAGCTCTCTGCCTGCAGAGTCTTGACGCTATAAGACAACATCTCGACACTGGTCTTATGCGTTCCAAAAATATCCTGCGCGAGCATCGGTTAGGGTGTCAAAGTGTGGCAACATTGAAACGTTGAAAACTAGCGTCTTGACGCTAGTTCGTGGGTGGCAGCAAAAAGGCGTGCGCTGTCATGTGAGCGTGTGGTCACTAATGGCGTTGCAACGTCGTTAAGTAGCATCTTAACACTGCTACTCCTCACACGTGTGTCTGGCTGGGCGCGCGTGCATGTGCGGGCATGTGAGGGCGTCTAGACGCTCTTGCATTGTCTCAGATGCCCGCACCTATTCTTCAACTTTGAGACGTCATTGAGCAACCTCTAACTATTGTTGAACCCAACTTGATGCTCCCTCGCGTCAGATTATGTTTTGGCCTCAGTTCTTCGTTTCTTGACCCAATTTAGTCTTCTTTGGCTTTTTTTTCGACTCGAATACCCCCAAATTCATATTTTCATTAAAAAATGCTCGGTATCTACAAATTAACAAATAAACACATGAAAGCTCCTAAATTAATGATCAAAACTAGCTAAAACTAGCCTAAGGATAGCACATTTTCGTGTGCTATCACTTGTAAAATGCATTAGCCTCTATATTAGGTATGTGTTGGCTAAGTGCGGAGGTTAAGAAAAATCACTCACCTAATGCATGAAAACAACAGTTTTAACTTATATAAGTTAGTGAAAATTAACTTAAGAAATCTAAGAGATCTGGAAGGATTCCGTAGACTATTGTTGTGTAAATTGATTCTACAATTCTTTTGCTTCAACATTCTATGTCAGGAAAAATAGCATGTTACTTCATCCGAACCAATTTATCCATATCGTTACAACCACCTTAGTATTCTTTTTATTCTGTTATTTTAATTAATTCAACATTAGGATAAAAGTAACAAAAAAAAAATAATTTCGTTTGTCACTTTGAATTCACTAAAAGAGTTAAATTGAATCGGTTAGAATCTATTGCTAATCTTTGTGGATAGGATATAAAAATACTTATCACTTGCTGCTGACTATGTATACTTGCACATTTCCTACACACACACAAACAGATTACTATCTGGTTGTATCTAGAGTACCCATACAAAAAATAGTAGTAACCCTTCCCTACCTATCGATCCAACATTTGATCTATAAACGGGAGAAGGAAATGATCTTTCTTTATTATCTTATTAAGCTTCTGGTAGTCCATGTATACCCTCCATTCAGACACGGTTCTTGTCGGAATCATTTTGTCTTTGTCATTGATGATTAAGATGATTCCACCTTTTTTTGGAACACAGTGTAAATGACGAACCCAGTTGGTGTCGGCGATCGGTAGATGATGCCTGCATCTACCACTTAATGATTTCTTTCTTGACAACTTGCTTCATAATTGGGTTGAGGAAGCACTACGTCCACACATTTTTTACATCATCTTCCAACTATATTCTATGCATACACACCATAGGACTAATGCTAGGAATATCAGCTAACGTCCATTTAATAGCCCTTCGATGTTTTCAAAGTACCTGCAACAAAGATAATTCATAATTAGTATTCATCGTCGATGAGAAAATGATAGGAAGCTTGTTATTCTCATCCAAGTAAGCATATTTAAGAGTAGAAGGTAAGGGTTTCTTTTCCAATATTGGAGCTTCTTTGAAAGAAGATTTCATTGGATGACCCTTCCATTCTGATAAGTCAATAGCTTTTGTCTCTTGTTCTGTGACCAATGCTATAGCATATATACTGCATAGTTGTTCTGTTCCTTCCTGCATTCTATCCTCAATTGCATCATCTTTCTTCTCATCATCTCCTTCCTGGACAAGCTCAATGTAGAGAGGTCTATCTTATCTTGCGCCTTTAAAACTCTTCAATATCGTCTCAATATTTAAGAACATTAAAGACATTGAAAGTGACTTTCTAGTCATTAACCTACATTGTTAGTATGCCTTTTTGCATGTCGATCAGTTTTCGACCTGTCACTAGAAATGGCCTTCACAAAATAATGGGAACCTCTTTATCAGCTTTATAGTCAAAGATAATGAAGTCAGTCAAAAATATGAAGCTATCTACTTTTACAAGCACATGCTCAATTTTTCCTTCTGGATGAGCCATGGAACGGTTTACTAGTTGGAGCGTGACAGTAGTATATCTTGCTTTGCCAATTCCTAGGTGTTTAAAAATGGACAAGGGCATCAAGTTGATACTCGCAAGTAGATGCTTCCTGGACAAGGGCATCAATGAGGCTACACAGAGCATGGTAGATGCTTCAACAAATGGTACTTTACTATCAAGATATAATGAGGCGTACAAAATTTTGGAAACGATACCTACCAACAATTGTGAATGGTATGATGCGAGATCAAATCCTAGAAAATGACCACAAGGAGTTACTGAAGTTGATGCTTTAGCATCCATTAGGGCAGACATTGCTTCACTGACAAGCATGATCAAAACCTTACCTTTAGGAAATGTTACACCATATAATGCTATTATAGTTACAGTGGAGTCGTGTTTCTTCTGTGGAGAAGGGCATACTTATTTATTTTACCCCTGCAATCTAATATCAGTTTGTTATAT
Organism: Telfairia occidentalis; assembly: GCA_026257165.2. Classification (NCBI taxonomy): domain Eukaryota; kingdom Viridiplantae; phylum Streptophyta; class Magnoliopsida; order Cucurbitales; family Cucurbitaceae; genus Telfairia; species Telfairia occidentalis. The sequence goes on from JAOANK020548238.1 coordinate 9,132, forward strand.
AGGAAAAAACAATCAACATTCTAACACTTATAATCCTGGGTGGAGGAATCATCCTAACTTCTCTTTAAGTCAAGAAGGAAATCTTCATGATTCTTCAACACAACATAAAAGAAATTTTCCACTTGGATTTGGGCAGCAAAATTAGCAATTTATGTCACACCAAAATAGACCTTTGCCTCATCAAAATCCTAGCAATTCAAAAAATTCTTTTGAAAATATGATGAGATGTATACGACTAAAAATGATGCTATGATTCAGAGCCAACAAGCTTCATTAAGAAAATTAGAAATTTAGATTTGAAAATTGACAAGTGAATTGAAAAATAGACTTCAAGGACCATTACCTGCAGATACGTAAAACCATAGAAGAGAAGGAAAAGAGCACGTACAAGCAGTGGAACTCAAAAGTGGAAAAACTATGGCTGGAACAAGTTCTTTGCCGCAACAAAAGATTGTCAATCAGAATTCTGTAGAGCAACAAGATTGCGAGAGTAACGAGGTAAGAATGGAAGAGGCAGTAAAGGATGATGCAGAGGAAGTTCCAAAAACAAAACCTGTAGAATCTTAGAACTACACTTCTGTTATTCCCTTCAAGCCTCCACCACCTCCCTATCCACAAAGGCTCAAAGAAAAAACTCAAGAGGTCTAATTCAAGAAATTTTTAGAGATACTGAACCAACTTCACATAAACAAACCCTTTGTAGAAGCTCTTGAGCAGATGCCAAACTACATAAAATTCCTAAAGTATATTCTAACCAAGAAGAAGAGGTTAGGAGAATATAAAATAGTTTCTTTAATAGAAGAGTGTAGTGCAATCCTTAAAAATAAGCTACCTCCAAAGGTTAAGGATTCTGGATCATTCACCATCCCCGTTTCAGCTGGTGAGAAAGAATTGGGAAGAGCATTATATGATCTTCGAGCCAGTATAAATCTCATGCCATTATACATTTACAAGAAGCTTGAAGTGGGAGAAGTACAGCCAACAACTGTAACTCTTCAGTTAGCTGACAGATCAATTACATATCCTAAAGGAAAGATTGAAGACATTATGGTGCAAGTTGACAAATTCATTTTTCGAGAAGATTTCATCATTTTGAATTTACGAAGCCGACAAAGAAGTACCTATAATTCTACGAAGACCCTTTTTAGCAACAGGCAAAATGTTGATTGACGTACAAAAAGGATAATTGACCATGAGAGTACATGACTAAGAAATAAAGTTCAATGTATTTGACGCCATGAGATATCCATCGAAAGTTAAGGAATGTTCAATAGTTCAAGTGTTGGAAGAAATCGTTGAGAATACAATTGATGAAAATATGCGAGAGTACCTTATTCTGCAATTTAGGGATGTTGAATTCTTAGATGAAGAATGTGCGATCACTTGTGATGATCTAGCAAATACTAAGGTATGTGAAATTCCAAACTATAAAAAAACATTTGATACTCTTGATTTAAATGATAGGAAACCCCCACCAATGAAGCCATCTATTGAGGAAACACCATAGGTAGAATTAAAACCACTACCATCGCATATGAAGTATGTGTATTTTGCAGAAAAGGAAACACTGCCAATCAATGTTGCAACAAATTTACCGCCAGATGACGAAGATCGATTAATACAATTGTTGAAGGAACATAAGAAGACAATTGGTTGGACTCTAGCAGACATTCAAGGAATAAGTCCATCTTTTGGTATGCATAAGATCAATCTAGAAGATGAAAATTTTAAATATGTGGAGCAGCAAATAAGGTTGAATCTAGTCATGAAGGAAGCAGTGAAGAAAGTGGTCATTAAGTTGTTAGATGTTTGAATCATATACCCTATTGCAAATAGTAATTTGGTTAGTTCTATTCAGTGTGTACCCAAGAAAGGAGGAATGACAGTGATAAAAAACGAAGCCAATGAACTTATTCCGACTAGAACAGTTACAAATTGAAGGGTGCGTATGCATTAGAGGAAGCTTAATATAGCTACACGAAAGGATCACGTTCCTTTGCCTTTTATTGACCATGGATAGGCTAGTTGGTTAGGCTTTCTACTATTTTCTAGATGGTTATTCGGATTATAACCAAATTAGTATAGCCCCTGGTGATCAAGAGAAAACCACCTTTACTTGTCCATATAGTACATTTGCCTTTAAAAGGATGCCCTTTGGTCTCCGCAATGCTCCAACAACTTTTCAAAGATGTATGATGTCTATATTTTTAAATATGGTTGAATCAATTATGGAAGTGTTTATGGACAATTTTTCATTATTTGGAAATTCATTCACAACCTGTTTAGAAAACTTAAGCAAGGTTTTGAAGAAATAATTCAAAAAATATGACACTTAGTTAAAAAAACATGTAAAATGATGAGACAAGTGGAAGACTGCAATTGGTAACCATGGCTCTCATGCAACCATTCCTCGTCAACGCCTAGGAAGCCCTTGTTCTTACATAAAAAAAAAATAAATAAATAAGGTTGTGTATATAAAATACCTAGTAAGTTACCTCGACCCCCAGGCTCAGACATGCAAACACATACAATCATGTAATGCTCACATGGAACCTACTTTTTATCTGTCTATAAAAGATAACCAATATCACGTAATCTCGATATCACAATTTTGATGACAATGATCTTGATCCCATCCTTCTACCTTTCACTTGACGTACGTGTGAGGGCTTTCTAAGAAACCCAACTACTACTGATGATAGAGGTACCCAGTCAACGATAGTCAAGTTTCCATCCTCACCGACTCCATGTAATAGAAAATGGTTGTCTACAAAATGCAAGTATGAACATGTGCTTCAGCATACGCTCTATTATTCAAAGGTCCCAAACAAAAACACATCATACCACTGAAGCCCAAGCATCCAACATACAATATTCCAGCGGTGCCCCTGGCATCCATATTGGGTGTGTATGTCCTAAAACTGGAATGGCTTGTAAACACATTTTATATTCAATAAAGTTGTTATTGATGTTATTCAGTAAGGTTGTTATGGAATCTTTTATAACTTTATAAATCCAATAAACTAAAGAACCCGTCGCTATTATATGAATACTTAGGCTATATGTGGAGACATAAAAGTGGATCGATTCTAAATAAATAGCCAAAACGGTCCGTAGTATATGGATTAGGTTGGGTACCTTTTCCTGGGGACACTATGGAACGCGACTCGCTTTGTATACGATACAAACGATGTGATCCTGAATCGTT
>JAOANK020548529.1:0-24894 GCA_026257165.2 Telfairia occidentalis
AATAATAATAAATTTATTTTATTTTTCTTGTTATTTTTATTATTATATATAGAGAGAGAGAGAGAGAGAGAGAGAGAGAGAGAGAGAGAGAACAGAAGAATTAATCATGTAATTAAATTGATGTGTGGAAAATCAATAACCTCTAAAAACCTTTTATAATTCACCCATTAATTAAAATACATAAAATATGCATAGCTTATTCCTTTATGTCAACATTATTTTTTTTTTCTTTTTTTCTGTGGTGATTAAAAAAGCATGCATACACTGGTCAAGAAAAGCTAAAAACATGTTAAAGTATTGCTATAAAATTAATTTTTCGTTAACTAATCAACCTAAGCTTTTATGTTCAATAGTGATTTAATATAGTATTAGTGTAGAAGGTCAAAGCTTAAATTTAATGGGCCATGATAAATTTAATCTTATATCAATATTTTAACAAAACGTGTGCCAATGGTTGGTAATTCAGGTTGTGCTTTTACTTTCATATTATGGTGGTTAGTCTTCAAAGTGAAGAATAAGAACACATTGTATCAAACATGTAACAGTCGAAAGGTAAGGCTAAAAGTGTCTTATGTAGCCTAGTACTAACTATCAACTGATTGAGAAGGAAGAACTTCTATGATAAGTCTATTAGTATGTTTTTCAGCCATTCAATTAGAACCAACCATATAGTTAATTAATAAATATCTCATTGAAGGGTATATATAAAACATTTATTTATAAAGTATTTAAAGGAATCAAATTTGATCTTAGCTCTACTAGTTAAGGCATAACTCTCCGACCAAAAAGTCAAAAGCTCATAGTGTGAATTCTCTTTTTCTAAATTAAACTTGATTGAAAAATAGCTCTTCTTTACGATTTTTAGAGTTGTTTGGCCTACGCTTCATTAATTTTCGCCCAGATGGTTAGAAGTATATAGATTTCTTTAACATTATCTAGTTTTCCTTTATAAGTTGTTGATATTTTTGGTCAAATTATACTTTTTGTATAAGAAGATTGATCACTCCACAAGAAGATTGATCAAACCCACTTGAATGTTCAAGCTTGCAACCCTAGATCAAGAATTGCGAAGAAGTAGATGAACTCTTAGTCATAAAAAATGCAATATTGCAGAAAAATTCATTACTCCAAAATATGGTTCCTCCTGTTACATAAATACTAAACCCTAGGCCATTATCTGATACGCTAAATGACTATTCTACCCCTATAATGTCAAAAAAATACTTTCAAAGAAAATAAACCCTAGAGAATTTAAAAAGAAAATAAAATAAAATAAAAAATAAAAAACACATTAGTATAGCTAATGCATAAAAACCTAAAAGATCTTATATTTAGCAAAAATACAATAATAATTAAATAATTTTAATCTCTTCTTGTAGCTACATCTACCACCATGTATAGAGCTTTTGGCTGTTTTGCCCTTCTTAATCTTCTTTAGTGAAGTTCACATTTGTTTGTATGTGAGAATCGAATGCTAGTTAAAATTGTTTAGCCCTTGATCAAGAAATTGATCATGGAGGCTGAGTGAGAACTTCTTGATTCATATCGTTGTCTCCCTCTTTTGAAGAATCGTCCTCGAATCAGATTCGTCACCTACATCAAAAGGAGTCAAGTCAGCCACATTAAAAGTAGCACTCACACCATACTTACCATGAAGATCAATTTGATAGGCATTGTCATTCATTCTTTTCAATACTTGAAAAGGTCCATCTCCTCTTGGATTCAACTTGGAATCTCGTTGGTGTGGGAATCATTCCTTTCGAAGGTGGACCCAAACCAAATCCCCCTTCTTAAATATCAAAGGTTTTTTATGTTGGTTGACTCTCGCAGCAACCTTGGAGTTTTGTTTCTCAATCCTTTCTTTGACTTCTTTATGTAGCTCTCGAATGATTGTCGCTTTTCTATCAACTTGAAAATTCACAACCTCGTTAGTAGGCAAAGGTAATAAATCAAGAGGTGATAAATGATTAAATCCATAAACAATCTCAAATGGAGTACATTTAGTGACACTATGGACAGCTCGATTATATGCAAATTCAATGAATGGTAGGCAACCCTCCCAAGTTTTGGTGTTGCTATCTATGATAGCTTAAAACATCGTCACCATTGTTCTAGTAACTACCTCAGTTTGTCCATCAGTTTGGGGATGACATGTAGTAGAGTAAACTAATTTAGCGCCAAGTTTCCCCCAAAGTACTCTCCAAAAATGGCTTAAAAACTTTACATCTCCATTAGTCGCAATACTTTGAGGAATACCATGCAATTTAACGACTTCTTTAAAGAACAATTCAGCCACATGTTTAGCATCATTAGGTTTATTACATGCAATGAAATGTGTCATTTTGCTAAACCTGTCAACTACCACAAAAATATTGTCCCTCCCTTTCTTAGACCGAGGCAATCCTAGCACAAAATCAATTGAAATGTCTAACCATGGTCCACTAGAAGTTGATAAAGGTAAATAAAATCCATGTGTTTGTCTCCTAGACTTTGCTTCCTTACAAGCAATGCATCTTCCAGTCTCTTTATGTATGTCATGCCTCATCCTAGGCCAATAGAAATGTTCATTCAACATGTCATATGTTTTAGGACCCCTAGATGTCCCATTAAACCTCCCTCATGAGCTTCTTTAAAGAATAATTCACAAATAGAACAAGTGAGAATGCAAAGCTTACTCTTTCTAAACAAGAAGCCATCAAACATCATATAATCATCAAGAACACGTTTTTGCATAAGAGATTCAACGATAGGTGCAAAATAAGTGTTATGTGAATACAAGGTCTTAATGTGTTCAAAACCAAGCAATTTAATTTGTGTGAGTTTAGTAACACATACCTCCGAGATAGTGCATCAGCTACCACATTTCCTTACCTTTTTTATACCTTATCACGTAGGGAAAAAATTTTATGAACTCTGACCATTTAGCATGCCTTCGATTCAACTTGCTTTGACCCCTCAAGGGTTGCAAGCTCTAATGGCTAATGTGAATAACAAATTCCTTTCGCCATAAGTAGTACTACCATGTTTGTAATGCTCTCAGCAAGGCATAAAACTCCTTGTCATAGGTAGGATACTTCAAAGTTGCTCGTTCGATTTTTCACTAAAGTACATCAATGGCCTTTGATTCTGCATTAAAACAGCTCCCATGCCTATTTCACTTGCATCACACTCAATTTCAAATGTTAGTTCAAAATTAGGCAAAACAAGTAAAGGTGCATTACATAACTTATCTTTCAAAGTACTAAAAGCGCATTCTTGAGCTTTTCCCCACTCAAACTTCACATTGTTCTTAATAAGTTTATTAAGTGGTGTAGCTATGGAACTAAAGTCTCTAATAAACCTCCTATAGAACCTAGATAGTCAATGAGAGCCTCTAATCTCATTAGCATTCTTAGGTGTAAACCACTCCCTAATAGCTTTAACCTTCTCAGTATCAACTTCCACTCCTTCTTTAGATACTACAAACCCTAGGAAGTTTACCTTCTCCATACAAAAGCTACACTTTTTTAGGTTTTCAAAAAGCTTTTCCTTTCTAAGTACAATTAAAACACACATAACATGTCTAAGATTATCCTCTAGTGTCCTAGAATATATTAGGATGTGATCAAAATAAACCTCTCCCAAAAAATCACGCAACACATAGTTCATAAGTCTCATAAAAGTACTTGGTGCATTAGTCAAACCAAAAGACATAACCAACCATTCTACAAGCCATGTTTAGTTTTGAAAGCTGTTTTCTATTAATCTCCAACATTCATCTTAATTTGATGGTATCCAAATTTTAAGTCTATTTTTGTAAATAGGCTACAACCATATAATTCATTGAGCATGTCATCCAACCTAGGAATAAGATGTCTATACTTAATGGTAATTGTATTTAGCCCTACAATCTACGCACATTCTCTATGATCCATCTTTCTTAGGTACAAGTAAGACAGGAACATTACAAGGACTTAAACTTTCACGCACATACCCTTGGGCAAGCAACTCATCTACTTGCCTTTGAATCTCTTTTGCCTCTTGAGGATTGGTTCAATATGCTGGTCGATTTAGAATCTGAGTGCCCCAGATGAAGTCAATCTTGTGGTCTATGAAGTGGTAACTGCTTAGGCAACTCCTCATGGAAGAATTCTTTGAATTCTTGCAGAGAGATACAAAAACACTAGGCAAAGAGGATTTCAAGGTCCTCGGCTAGTAGGCAAGCTTCTTTAAAATGAACCATGAGTACGATTCTTTTTGCAAACATAGCTTTCCTAACCTCACAAGATCTAGAACTCCAATTTACAATTTTATTCTCTGTTTTCTCTCTAGGTCGCGAGCTATTCTCTTGCTTTTCTCTCTATCCCTCATTTTCTCTCAAGCACTCATTTTCTTTTCCCTTTTCTTTTTTGCTTGTCTCATTTTCCTTTGTTGCGACCGTTTCTTTTCTTTTTTTCCTACTTTTCTTGATCAATCAATACTTTCCTAGTGGATAAGGGAACAAGTCTAGTTTTGTAACCATTATGTGTAAAAATATAACGGTTAAGATACGCATCATAGAAAACCTTTTTATCAAACTGCCAAGGTCGACCAAGGAGTACATCGCCAGCGTGCATTGGTACAACATCACATAAAAAATCTAAAGATAAGGGAAAAACCTCATCTAGATCAAAGCCTAAGGCTGAAACACCCATAAGTAGAAATATAGATCTTAAGTGCTGGAAATGTCAAGGGGTGGGACACATAAGCCGAGAATGCCCTAAGAGGAGGGAAATGATTATTAGGGAAGGGGAGGGAGTCATAGATGAGAACAAGAGAGAAGAAGAAGGGGATGAGTCCATGAGTGACCAGAAGAATGAAGAAGACGTGGAAGATACCTCAAATTTGTTCTTAGTAACTAGGAGAGCTCTGAGTACATAAATGAGGGAGGATGACTTGGAGAACCAACGAGAGAGCCTTTTCCATACCGTGACCTTGTACAAGCTTTGCATAGTAGTGTAGTGATTGGTAGTGGGAGTTGGACTAATGGAGTAAGCTCTAGCTTAGTCTCGCGATTAAGTTTATATACTATGCCTCATCCACAACCTTACAAACTACAATGGCTTAATGATTGTGGAGAACTCAAGGTGACTAAACAGCTGAAGGTACCTTTTGCCATTAGGAGATACAAGGATCAAGTATTATCACTGCTTACTTTGACCTTAAATTTAGAATCTATGGGTCTACCATCATGTTTCCAAGTAGAAGATGAGTTCAAAAAAGGTGTAGAAGTGGTGTACCTTGATTTACGCCGACGTTGAAATTGTCTTTCAACGTTCACTGCGAGGTGCACCAACTCCTCCATATCCTCATACGGTTGCATGTCAACACGATCACTGACATCAATGTTTAAGCCATCAAGAATCCGCGTCATAGTTTGCTCTTCATCCTCATCCATGTCTAATCTTTCCATCTCCTTGTAATAATCTTTAACACTCTTACTCCTTTGACATAGAGTGTAAAGTTTTCAGGTGCAATCCCTCAAGTAATATTTTGGAATGAATCACCCGCCTCATGAGATGCTTCAGTTCCAACCATGTTTCCACTCGACCCTTCTTGGCACCTCCTTCTCTTAGAACACACCTTATACCACCAAGTTTGTGCATAATCTTTAAAATGTGTAACATAAATAGTTACATTTTTCTCTTCTGTGAGGTTGTTACAATAGAATATGAGCCCCGCTTCATGTCTCATTGCAAACAGTCTTTAGGGTCAAAAGTACCCTAGAACTTAAGAAATTTAACCTTGATGTTACCAAGTCCTCGTTCGCCATGGTTGTCTTCCTTTTTACTTGGTGGTTGCCTAGTTTGGCAACCTCTTCCCCTCACGCCTCAACGTTTTCCTCTTCTAGGCACAGCGATAACCGAGTCAAGATCATCAACATCTTCATGATTCAAGTCATCTTCCTCTTCCAATCCCTCTTCGTGTTGCCTCCTTGCTTGAGGTCTATCTTGAACTTGAAGTCTTTGCTCCAATCTATCAAACCTTTCATTAATCATGGTCTCTACATTTTGCATGACCTTTTCAAAAATTTGTTCTTGTGGCTCCCCTAGTGGGACATCTCCATTGTTAGGCCTATCTTCGAGATTTAACATTGCTGCAAAAGAAAATTAAGTGAAAGAAAAAAAAAAGTGGACTTCCCAAATCACTCCCTCAGGTGTTTCACTCGATAAATGTGGTTCACTCGTGTTTGCACTCAACAATGTCTACTCTCGCTCACAAGGGTTCAATCTCGCTCAAACTGATGATGCAGAACTAAGAGTATGTAATCAAGATTCTATGGAAGCAAACTATACACAAATCAAGTAAGCATAATTGTAAAGTGTCAAACTCAAGTAAAGATTAGTAGAACTAACAAAATAGAGAAAACTAGTAATCAAGAACCTAATGTTCAAGATCCAACAAACCATAATAAGAAACAAAGAAAAATTTATTATTATAACATTAATTACGTATTAATTTATATAAGAACATTTATTTAATAAAAATAATTATTTTAGAATAAAAACAATTAAAAAATTTAAGATAAATTTTAACTAATTATAGATAGGTTCTATAACTTTAAATTCATTTGATTCAAAACAATTTTATTGCTAGAAGAAGAATCTTAATGTTCATGTCCATCGCTAGTAGATGATCTCCTGAGATGAATAGATCAACCTTGATATGTCACATACTGTCCACAATCACCACAACCTCACGTATTTGATGCTCACTTTTCTCTTTAATAGTTATAACCTGATTATGATGTCGATAGGTCACATATTGATCTTGAGCACATAATGAGTATGTGATGACTCACCTTCTTTCATATTGATCATTCCTAGATTTCCAAATGAATATGAGGTTGTCGAGAATGATCCAAACGACTTAAGAGTTTCGGTCATGAAAACAAAGGTGAATTCATCACATGATGGCTCAACATGAGGTGTGGGAGGTTAATGTTTCACTTCATGCTCAACTGGTTTATCAGCAGGGATATTAGCTCCTTTTCGATGCATGTCCTCTTTTCCTACGCTCTAATCCATCCAAATATTTGGCTGATAGATGGTGGTGAAATTTTGTAGAGACCTTCTACCAAGGGTAGTAATATTAGGTAAATTATTCTAATATATATATATATATATATATATATATATATATATAATTCAGATAAAAAGATATATGATTAGTCATACTAAACAATTTAAATGTTAAATTATATTTAATCAGTTAATTAAAAAATTACCCAAATATTGTCGTAGTGGTCAATTATGGACAGCTAGAAGTCCACTTATATAGCTTTTCTTTTTGTAGTAGAGTGGCACCTTCCAAATCATGTAATTTGTCAATTCAGGTGGGTGCAACAAATTTATGCATAATGCAATATAGATATGCGACTGCACAAATATAACTTACGAGATAGAGATAAACAAAATTGGGTTAGTCATTTGACTTCTCAAATATTAAAGTGGGAAAATTGACATAATGCTAATTCATGGACAAAATATAAACGGTGGTACAAATGTTGAACCTAGATACAACTTATGGTATTATAACATTATTAGATGATATATCTCCAATGTAGGAGCATTATATAATTATTCAGTAAGAATTTATTTATTAAGTTCTTCATTAGATATAATTAGACAATTAAATTGTTTAATTAGATATCTTTTTATGTAATAAATTTGCTTTCATTTTCTTTCAAAATAAGTTATCTAACACGATTGATCTTGGTAGGTCTACAAAATATCACCATCATTTATCGAGCCAAGTATTTGGGAAAAAAAATTCTAGGAACAATGGAAAAAAAAGTATCTCGAGAACGAAAAACTATGAAAGGTTGTATTGGCGAGATCCAACGATGAATCGGGCACAAGCCAGGTATTTAGAAAACAAAATTCCTAGAAACAATGGAAACAAAAGGTATCTCAATAATGAAAACTATGAGAGGCTGTATTGGCGAGATCCAACGATGAATAGTGCTTGATTCAAGCGTCTAAGCTAGTAGATCAAGAGAAAATAGGCATCAACTTTGTTGCACAATGAATTCTAATCCCGATGTTGATCCGATGCAACTTATCGATAATAGTGCAACACTAGGTGCTTTCAATGAATTAGAGCATAGAAGAAGAGGACACCGAAGAGGGGCTAATGTCACCGATGATGATCTAGTGAGCATAAAGTAGAACTTAAGCTTCCACACTTCCTATCAAGGCATCGTTGATGAATTTACTCTGTTTTCATGATCAAACCTCCTAGGCAACCTCAACTTCATTTGGAAATCTATGAATAATTACTATAAAAAAAATGTGAGTCATCACATACTCATCTTGGTTCTCAAGATCAGTACGTGACTTATTGACATCATAATTAGGGCACAACTATTAGAGAGAAAGGTGAGTCATCAAATATGCTAGGTCATGGTGATAGTGGACAGTATGTAGCCTACTGAAGTGAATATGTTCCTTATACAGGGATCATTTGTTAGCCATGGACATGGACATTAAGACTTTTTCTTCTAGCCATAAAATTGTTTCAAATCAAAATTAACGCAATTTTATTGAATTTATCTATAATTAGTTAACATTTATCTTGATTTGTAATTTTTAAATTATTTTAAATTTTATTCTAAAATATAAAAAAATATTTAATAAAATTTCATATATTAATTAATATGTAACTAATGTTATAATAATAAACTTTATTTGATTAATTACATTTTAATAAATTTATTCAATTAATAGAGCTTTTTTTAATTAAATCTTATAAATTTATTTAATAGGAAATTTAATTCAATTTTTATATAACTTTACCAGAAATAGAATGAAACGTGAAATTAGAGTTTTCTTAATTATTATTTATATTTTCATATGAAGATAAAAAATATCAAATTTAAAAAATAATTTAAAACAAAATTCATAATATTATATATCTGTAGATCTTTTATAAATAGATGGTAATTAAAAATATGATATAAATTTACAATCATTTAAATCATTTATTTTAATTAAAAATAATGAATATTATAAAAACTAAGTAAACGGTCTTGGGCTTTAACAGAGAATCTTTGGAATCACATTTATCATACTCCATTGAAGCAAAAAACAAAAAGACGCGCTTGCAAAAATTATTTAATTATTTAAATAGAGAGAATGTGTCTCTCACACATGACCTCTTAGTTAGAGGGATATGTCTTTAACCACTTGCGCTATGTTCGGTTTATCATATTTTAAGCATATTTTTTTATGTGGTCAAATGCACATTTTTTTTAGCTCAACAATGGCTAGGTTAGGAGATCGAACCATTGACTATTGCAATGGTAGAAAATGTCTTATCCATTGAATTATAGATTAGGTGGACAAATGTATTTTTTTTAATAGACGCTTCCTTGAAATTTCAAAGACTGCATCTTTTTTTATAGACGTGAATAATACATTTTTTGAAAAGATGCACTGCATTAGTCTTCTAAATAGTTCTAAAAGTACCTACTTTTTATAATTTGATTTTTTTAAGTAAACCTTAGCCTCCCAATTAATCCCTCCTACCTATGTCAAAACATGCACGTTGTATCAGAAGCATTAGGATTGTGCGACATAGCCCCTCAATTTTTCATTTATTGTTTGTTGATGATAGTCTTCCATTTTCTCATGGGATGAAAGATGAGGCTGCTTGAATAAGAAATATTATGTCTATTTACATGGTCCTAACAGGGCAAGAAATTACCTATAATAAATCAACCACAGTTTCAGTCCTAAGTTGTTAGATACGAGAAAAGGTGAAATTTTGAACTATCTAAAGGTGAAGGTGGTGAGTGGTAAGCATGAGAAATATTTAGATCTCTTAATGTAAAAGAATCGCAAGAAAACACTTCGTTAAGCTTCTTTAGATAGAATGTGGAAATTTCTCAAAAAATGGAAAGACTCTTTCTTTTCAGTTGGTGGTAAGAAGTGTCTTTTGACTCTTATCAAAGCAGTTTTACAAGCTATTCCTAGCCATACGATGAGTTGTTTTCGTCTCTCTAAAGTTGTTCTCTATGAATGTAACCAACTTATTGCTTGATTGTGTTGGGGAGGGGGAACTCAAAAATATCATATTCATTAGGCTTCTTGGAAGAAGATGTGTTTATCTCAATTTAAGGAGGACTTGGGTTTCAGGATTTGCAATTTTTTAATCAGGCATTGCTTGCAAAACAAGGATGACAAATTCTTCAAAATACTAAATCGTTATTGACCAAAGTTTCGAAGTCACGATATTTCCCGAATACCTTATTCATTGATGCTGAACTAAAAAGTGACATTTCATTTGTATGGAGAAGTATTTTACGACGAAGGGAGCTGCTGCAAAGAGGTCTCAGATGGCAGATAGGAAATGGTAAATCAGTTCAAATCCATCAGGATAATTGGCTTCCACGCCCTTTGACTTTTAAAACTCTGAGACCACTAGTGGGATTGGAAAACACAAAAGTGAAGTCTTTATTACACGAAGGACACTAGAATCCTTTGTTAATTCAAGAATTGTGCTTGAAGAGGACTCTAATTGCATTTTGAGTGTTCCTTTACCACAGATTCAAACTGAAGATAGTCTAATTTGGCATTATGAACCTCATGGAAAGTTTCTAGTTCAGAGTGGATATCATCCAGCAACATCTCTTTAGACTCTTCATCGATGACAATGGACACATAAGTCACATAAGTGAGTCGATGGTGGAAATTCTTATGCAGGGCTAATTTACCTAACAATTTGAAATTTGTTAAGGATTCTTCTTGTATATTGATAACAAAAATGGGTGTTCAAATATATACAACCCTAAACTCAAATAACTACAAAGTAATGAGAAAGAGAGAAGAAGATCGTGGGTGAATAACCTTTAGGCACGACAACACCTACAACCGAACATAACAAACTTAAAAATATCTCAACAGCAAAATGACACTGTTCTACTAAATCTGGTGCAAATTATAAAACGACTTCTTACGTACTAATTTATTTAAGAACAAAGTCGAGCGTCATCGTTTGTGGAAAGACTGTTGTTAAACTGAAACGATGTTGTATGAATGGTTGTTAATGAACAGCATTTCATTTGTACTCAACTCTGTAACTGTACTCAGCTTCAACTTCTCTCATGGACTGTTTGACTAAGATCCTTAACATCCCCTCTCAAACACAATGGTAGTGGAACAACGTTGAGTTTGGATTGCATAATAGAGAAAGGGTTGAACGAAAGTGGTTTAGTAAGCCTGTTAGCTAATTGTTCAGAGGAGGGAACATAGCGCACTTCAAGTTGCTTGGCCAACACCTTGTCACAAACAAAGTCGACATCAAGTTCCACTGTTTAGTGCAATTATGAAACACTAGATTAGCCGCAAGAAAAAGGACAACTTACATTGTCACACCAAACAATGGGAAGACGTGCACTTGGGCATCGAATTTTAGCAAGAAGTGATTGCAACTAAGTAATTTTTGGGACAATGTGAGCCAATGCACGGTACTGAGACTCTGTGCTGGATTGGCCAGCAATATATTGCTTTTTAGAGGACCAAGAGACCAACGAGAGCATAAGAAATACACAGTGGGCAGTAATGGATTTACGATCATCAAGGCTACAAGCCCAATCTGCATCCATATAGGCAGTGATAGATAAGGAAGTGCACTTAGGGATAAAGAGGCCATGAGAAAAAGTACCTTGAACGTAACACAAAATGCATTTGGCCCACTTCCAATGTCTAAGTGTAGGCTGCTAGAGATATCGACTTAAGCTTGTCTAGAATATAAGAGACCTACAGGCAAACGTGAGTGAGATATTGTAAGCCCCCAATAGCACTATGATGAAGGGTGGGATTAGACATGGCAACACCATCATTGGTAGTGAAGTGTTTGCTGGTAACAGCTAGTGTAGGACAAGGTTTGAACAGAATATTTGGTTTGATTAAGATGGAGTCCATCATTTGTTCGATGCACTTTTATGATAAGAAAATAAGACAACTCTTCAAGATCTTTAGAACAAACGCTTCCTGAAGTTGATGCACAAACTTGTCTATGGTACAGGTACCGTGGCGAATTATTAAGATGTCATTTACATAGATGAGAACAAAGAGTTTGATGTTACCATGGAGGCAAAAGAATAAGAAGTTGTCTTTCTCAAAGTTCGTGAAGTCTCAGCTGAGTATTACAGCCTTCAACTTATCATACCATGCCTTGGGAGCCTACTTCAAACCATAGAGGACCTTATAAAGTTTGCATAGATGATTCACCGATAATTTATCAATATACCCTTCAGGTTGGACCATATAAACCATTTCTTCTAGAAATCCATTCAAAAGAATATTATTTATGTCCAGTTGTCGGATAGGCCAATCATGAGACACTTCAAGAGTGAGAATTACTCTAATAGTGGACAACTTCACAACAGGACTGAAGGTCTTCTTGAAGTCAATGTCAGGATATCATGGAGGCCTTACCTTGCTTTATGCTTTTGAATGCTACCATCTGAGATGTATTTCACCATTAAAACTCACTTCCAGCCCACCAAATTATATTTGGATGAATAAGGAACTAAAGTCCAAGTTTTGTTATTGACAAGTGCTTCCAACTCCAAGTCCATACTTGCTTTCCATTCCTTAAAATGCAAGGTAGTCCATACATTCTTTAGCTCATGTGATGTTACTGATGTTGTTGAACCTGTAGAGCTTCTAATATGATAGGTTAGCAATTTAGGTTTGAAAATGCCAATTTTGGGCCTAGTTTGCATCGGTTGATGGGACATAATAGCAGAATTTTGGATTGCAAGTGTATCAGTAGATTCAAGAGTACTTGGAGAAGGCATACTGACCGGAAGATTATTTCTGGAACTACAAGACTAGGGAGCATTGATGGTGAGTTGCACCTTGTTCTGCAGAGTTGGATGAATCAAATGATGTTCTTACAGAAGTCAATTGTGAACAATTTCCATTTAGAGTACTTAAAGATGGTGAGTTGACTATGGAAAACTTAAACCAAGAGACTATTGTTTCATATGACTACTGAGTTTCTGTTGAGGTACTAAGAAATCTACTCTTAAAAGGAAATTCTAACTCATTAAAGACTACATGCTTTAAGATAAAAACTTCTTCCATTAGAGCTAAGACATTCATAACCTCTGTAACTTTGACTATAACCAAGGAAGATACACTTAGTACCATGAAATTGAAATTTATGACTTTGATATGGCCTTAAACAACAAAAACAAGCACATAAACACTTATAGCAAGGTGTAATCAAGTTTTTGTTTGGTAATTTACTCCCAAGGTGACTGGTTGTTCAAGACATGGGCTAGAAGCCTATAAATCAAGCAAACTGCTGTTAGAAAGGCATCCCACCAAAATCTTAATGGCATTGTGTCTTAAGCTAAAAGAGTGAGTCCAATTATGTTGAGTGAGTCCTATTATGTTGCTGTTGATTTTCCAATAATGACTAATAAGATTTCCCTTTATATGTAGAACATGGATAACATTTTGAAGACACAGTTCAGAGGATTGACTTGGAGGTTTAGATGAATTGTGTCCAAAGTGTGATAATTTTTCTAAAAATCGAGCCGATCAAACCGATGTTTTGTCGATCGATTTTATGAAGAATTCAGTTGATGATGCAAAACCGACTAGTCAATCGATCGGAGTGGCCGGAAGAAAATTTTCCAATAGACAAACCAATTTTCTTATCAGTATTAAAAATTATAAATAAATAAAAATGACTGATGCGACTGACTGACGTGGTTTGCACAGTGGCAGGTTGATAGCACAACACTTCTTTTACCGATGTGCAGTTTGATTTTCCAATAATGACAAGTTTTTATAAAAGATATTATTTAATATTTTTTCTCCGTCTCTTTTCCCCTCACTCTCTAGTTTTTCCTCCTCACTAATGATTGAACTTCATTTCTTCTCCCTCGCTCTTTTCTCTCTATTTTTAATCCTCACTCTATCTTCATCTCAAAATCTACAAAACCGTCTTAGTCAGTCGATCGATTTCATGACATATCCCAAAACTACCCATCACTGACCAACTAAAACCGATATGTCAATTTTTATCCAAAATCGACATTGATCAACCAATGAACACCCCTACTATTTTTAACTTATTGCCAATGTCAATAGTGAGAGATCTTTTACAATTATACTCGGATATTACACAGAGGGTTGCAATGTAAGTAGTGACATGATTTGTGGCGCCACTATCAACAAACCAAGTACGTTCAGCTACCACTTTTGGAGTTGCGATGTATGCAGCACTCGATCTGTTGTTCCTTTGAGTATAAGATTTATTGAAATTCACATCAAATCTTCAATAACATACAACAAAAGTGTGTCCGTATTTGCCACAAAGTTGGCAAGTTGGCTTGGAATTGGTCTTGTAAAGGTAAAACCTACCGCAGCCTCTTCCTCTTGAGCCACCATTTCATCACCCATGACTCTTAGGTTGAGTTTGTTGATTATGTTTGCTAGAGATTTGCTTAGAAAAAGAATGGTTACTATTCACATAATTGATATCTACATCAATGTATTCTCAAATGTCACCATAGTAGCAAAGAGTTCCTGCAACATCATTGCATCTTTTCCTACTATTTGGCAAACAATTGGTAGATATTCAACATCTAGACCTATCAAAATAGAAGACATGAAATAACAAAACATTACAGGCTCGTTTGCAACCTTCAGAGGATTCTCTGATGTTTGCTTTATCAAGTCCAAGTATTCTATCATTTTGAGAGACTCCTTGGTATTCTACATCATGCTCCTCAATTGATTCATTTGAGCCTCGTTTCCCCATAAAACTCTTCTAATGCCTTCCAGACCTCTCGAGAAGTCTTGTCGTCCACAACATCAACAGCAATAAAGAGCGTAATGGATCCAAAAAGGCAACCAAGAAGAGTTTGTCTACTGCCTACCATTCACCAAAGGCAGGGTTTGGAATAACATCTAACGTTCCTTCAGAAGCAGGGGGAAGAAATTACGAGGACTATGAATTGTGCCTAGAACACATACATTGCTCTTCTGGCCTTTTAATAGGGCTAATACCATTCCCTTCCAAAGACAATAATTCTTCTCATTCAATTTGACTGTCAAGATAGTTCCTAGAGGTTACCCAAATGAGGTGTTCATTTGAGTTGGCGTGACATTGTTGCCAAGAATTACAACAGATACAACTTGAGGTTGTGAAGTGGAAGAATGATCAGTTTCCTCTGTATACATATTGAAAAACAAAGCGTTTGTAGAATAGATCTCATACCAACTTGAAATTTGTTAAGGATTCTTCTTGTATATTGATAACAAAAAAATGGTGTTCAAATATATATAGCAGTAAACTTAAATAACTAGAGAGCAGTGGGAAAGAAGAAAGACAAATAAAAGTTCTATAAATTTTGACAGAGAAAAATTTAGAAAAAATATTAAATTTGTAGAGAGAAAAAAGTTAGGATACGTTGAATGAGAAATATAAATGAAATTTATACTGAGATGAAAAAATTTAGAGCAAGAAAACAAGTAAAAGTTATATAAAATTTAGAGAGAGAAAAAAAGTTCGAGAGAGAAATTTGAGAAGAATAAAAAAATTTTAGAGAGAGAAATTTGTTGAAGAGATATGTCAAAAAGAAAAAAAAAAGTCAGTTTTAAAAGGAAAAATGAATTTTTGAAAAAACAGAACGTTTTTTAAAAACAGAATTGGTTACCAAACAACTTTTGTTTTGAAAAATCAAAAACAAAAAACAAAAAACAAAATGGTTACCATATTGAAGCAGCAACCAAAACACATCAGAAATCCTCTCCAATATCAAATAAAAGAAAGATAGTTTCATTATCAAATAAAGAAAATATAGTACTGTTGGCCAAAAATCAAATAAAGGAATTATATACTACAACCTCAACAAGCAAATAAACCACCAAGCTATCCTGTGCTTTTGCGTTCCCAAAATCTGTGTGAAGTCAAGACAATAGGAAAGGCATCTTCATCACCACTCACAATAGGAAAGGAAAGTACATTATAACACTCCTGCCCTTAATTTCTGCTCTTTTATTACTGTTAGTTAATCTCCAATGTTATTGTGCTTACGGAAATTAGTACAGTTTTCCATCTATTGTTGTAAATCAAGAATCTTCTTGATTTAGGTTGAGAGAGAATTAGGCTAGCCTTTTTTTAACTCCTCTTCTGTTATGTATAAATATTCTCTCCTTTTCTCCTTGTAGAAAATACACGAAAATTTGCAATAGAGAACTATCTTCAGCTGAACCAAATTCTATCAGTTTTTACTTTCATGATATCAGAACTATAATAGAAGAGGAATAGAATTCAGTTCTAAATAGATCTTTCTCATGGCCAAAAACATATCACTCTCTATTCAAACTTTTCACCAATGCTCAAGCCTTATATCCATCAAGCTAGGTCTCACAAATTATCTATTATGGAAGTCTCATATGCTTCCTCTCATAAGAGATTTGGGGTTGGAACAACATCTTACAAACATGCACCCCAGAGGAGATTTACTACCAAAAGTTGAGGAAAAATCATCAGATAAAGACCACGAGAACACATAGATGATGAATGATGGGCTATTGACATCATGGATGCTTGGAACCATAACTGAGGAGGTATTGGCCATGCTGGAAGGAACTGAATTAGCTTGTCAAGTGTGGAAATCGCTCGAAGATCTACTCTTCACTATGACTAAAGAGAACGAGATTCACTTGAATGAAGCACTATTCAATTTAAAGAAACGTAATCAATCCTTAGATGATATTTTGAAGAAATTTAAGAGTTATTGTGATAAATTAGCTGTAATGAAAAAGTCACTAGATGTTGTAGCAAAAGTCTTTCATCTCTCAAGAGGAATAGAAGCCAAATACAAAGAATTTCGAAATGCAATGCTCTCAAAATCACCTTACCCGACATATAATCAGTTTGTTTTAAGTCTAAAAACCTATGACCAGCAACTAAGTGCAGAAGAAGAAGAGGAAAAATCAACTCCAACAAACCACAATCAAGCCTACTACAGTCAAAGAGGTGGATTCCAAGGTAGAGGAAGACACTTCAATTCAAAATGGAGAGATTTTTATCAGAATAAACCTCTTAATATTCAAACTAATGGTCTGTCCTTCAACAACTCTAACACAACCAACAATGATCATCCACGACAATAAAGGAATATTGCAGAACAAAGGATAAGTTGCCAAATATGTGGATAACTGAATCACACAGCCTTGGAGTGCAAAAATGAATTTGATCATACTTTTCAATCAGAAGACATTCCAAAAGCCTTGGCTGCAATGAAGAAGAGATTGATCCATTTTTCTGTGCAGATTTGGGAGCCACTTCTCATATCGTTAATGATCCGGGTAAGGTATCCTCATATCTCTTATATAAAGGAAAAGAAAACTCTATGTAGGGGATGGAAAAGGATTAGACATTACTTACATAGGAAACACCTCTTTGAATACTAAAAATGGAAGCTTGCACCTAAATAAAGTTCTTATAGTTCCTGAAATGATAAAAATTTTACTATCCATAACAAGCTTACTCGAGAAAATGATTGTTCCATAATCTTCTCTACTAACTCTTTTGTGGTTAAGAACAAACAGGGACAAGTGTTGGCCAAGGGACATGAAAAAGGAGGTCTTTATGCTCTTGAAGAAGGATCCACTAATGCTACTGCCCTTAATGTTTTTAATTCAAATAAAGCTCTCTATTCTATTTGGCATAAGAGAATAGGACACACAAATGATAGATCTTTAAAGCTTTTATGTGACAAAAATCTTGTTAACATATCTAGTTGGAAGAAGGAAGAAATGGTGTGTGAGAATTGTCAACTCAGCAAAAGTTGTAAACTTCCTTTTACTTTGAGAATAGAAGTATGCATCCTCTTGATAGGATTTATTGAGATCTGTGGGGTCCTGTGTCTATTCTCTCATGCCAACACTTCAAATATTATGCTAGTTTCGTGGACGATTATTCTTGTTATTGCTTGCTATATCCTCTTAGATGTAAATCAGATTTCTATGACTGTTTTGTCAAGTTTTATGCTCTTGTAGAAAGACAAATTGACAAAAAATTAAAGATTTTACAAATGGATGGAGGAGGAGAGTTTGTATCAAACAAACTCAAATTGTACTTTGAAGCCCATGGAATACATCACCAATTCTCTTGTCCTCACACACCTCAACAAAATGGAGTAGTGTAACGAAAACACAGACACATCGTGGAAACAAGTTTGGCGATTCTATTTTAAGCTCAAGTGCCTTTGAAATATTGGGTTGATAGTTTTCTCACTGAGGTTTATCTCATAAATTTAATGCCTTCAAAGTCTATTGACATGATATCTCCCTTTGAGAAACTATATAGACAGACACCCACTTACAATCATCTCAGAATCTTTGGTTGTTGGTCCTTCCAATATCTTAGAGATTATGCCACTTCCAAGTTCACCAAACATACTTATCCCTATATCTTTATAGGCTACAACAATTACCACAAAAGATTTAGATGTCGTGGTCATACAAATAATTGGTCATACAAATAATAGGGTATATATATTAAGACAAGTAATTTTTTATGAAACTATATTTCTTTTTGCTAACAACACTAGTGAATCGAAGAACAATGGTTCCCTAGAAATTACTTCTTTTGCAGAATTAGAAATATGGAATCCAAAAGAAAAAATGAAGATAAATTGACTACAACACCCGTGAAGGATTCGAACGAGACACTCAGATAGCGTCCACGCATACTACTAGAAGACAGTGAATTAGACAACAGCGTTACCTCACAGCTTGAGGAAGGACTGAATTTTGAAGCTACAGTAGAAAATCCACAACAAACAAACAGTAGACCAAGTATCCAAGAATTATTAGCAGATGCCACACACCTTAAGGAAGAACCAAATACAACAAAACATCATGAGGCTCAAAATCAACCAACAGCAAACCTTGAGGAAGGACAACTAATTCAAAGAATAGACACAATTCAAGGAGACTCAGTGCAAACAAATTAGACTAGCTTCAATGAAGCCAGTAGATCCCACATAAATGCAAAATCCCAACCTCAGCTGCCTAATGAGAAATCTCTACCTCATACAACCTCTACATCAACTCAATTACCTATCCTTATAGATAAACTATGGATTGACTCATCTCACATTAAACCTCTCTCCATTACAAGTAACTCGAACTCAACAACAAAATGCTCAACAAATCTCCAGCATATGGTTACACAGTCAAAGGGAACTATGAAAACAAAAACAAACTCATCAAAAGCCTTGTCAACCAGCAAGCAGCACTCATTCATTGCAGCCAAGACCATTGGTGACCCAACAAATTATAAGAAAGCCTTGCTATCTCCACATTGGACGGTAGCAATGCAAGAGGAAATGAAGGCTCTTCTTCTCAACAAAACATGGGATCGTATACGAAGAGCTTCTCATATAAATGTCATCGAATCAAAATGGATATTCAAAACGAAACTCAAAGAAGATGGCACCATAGAATGACACAAAGCAAGAATAGTTGCCCAAGGATATACTCAAATAGAAGGAATTGACTATTCAGAAACCTTTAGTCTAGTCGTTAAGCCTACAACAATCAGACTCATCATTGCCATCGCAGTTAGCTTACAATGGAACCTACGACAACTAGATGTCAAGAGCGTATTCCATCAAGAAAACGTAAAAGAGGAAGTATATATGGAACAACCTCCAAGATTTACAGACACTCAGAATCCTCAGCACGTGTGCAACCTAAGAAAATCCATCTATGGGCTCAAACAAGCTCCAAGGGCATGGTTTGACAGGCTTGGAAATCACCTACAACATATTGGATTTATATGTTCTCACTCTGATCTTTCTCTCTTTATACTTAGAGAAAATTTCATTCTTCTTCTTATGCTAATATATGTTGTTGACATAATTCTTACAGGCCACATGCTGACAAGATACAACAACTCATAGATCAATTATGTGTGGAATTTGCACTAAAAGACCTGGGAAGGCTGCACTACTTCCTTGGAATAGAAGTACAACAAACACCCACTGGGATCACTCTATCACAAGCCAAATATGCACGAGATATTCTCCACAAGGATGCTAGAAGCTTCCACCATTAGCACACCTATGGCAACCTCCTTCATTCCCCAAAAGGACGAAAATGAACCGGTTAATGTCAAGGAATACAGAAGTATAGTAGGATCCCTACAATACCTCACTCTTACCAGACCATATATCACACAAGCTGTTAACCATGTATGCCAACAACTCCACCAACCAACAACAAAGGATGTCAAACAAGTGAAAAGGATCGTTGGATACATAAATGGAACTCAAACTCACAAAGTATCTTATTACAAACATAGCTCACTAAATCTAACTGGTTTCTATGATGCAGATTAGGGAGGATGTCCACTCACAAGGAGAAGCAGCATTGGACTATGCATCTTCCTAGGAGCAAATCTAATCTCATGGACCTCCAAGAAACAACCAACAGTGGCACGCTCAAGCTCAGAGGTCGAATATCGAGCCATGGCCTATACTGCAACAGAACTCACATGGCTATCCTGCATATTTAGAGACCTTGGCATCCCTCTACTCAAGGCACCACAACTATACTGCAATAACTTGAGCGCTCTACACATGTCAATCAATCTTGGCTTTCACCCCAGAACCAAACACATCAAGATGGATTACCACTTTGTAAGAGAAAAGGTTGCTCTTGGCTCACTCGTCACTAAAAATGTACCCTCCGATCAACAAATTGCTGATATTTTTACTAAACGTCTAGCTGAGCAACCATTTAAGTTATTAAGAAACAAACTAGGCATCCTCTCAGGTACTCCCACCATTTTGAGGAAGGATATTAAAGCAGCAACCAAACCACATCAGGAATCCTATCCAAAATCAAATAAAGGAAAGGTATTTCTTTTATCAAATAAAGGAAATACATTACCGTTGGCCAAAAATCAAATAAAGGAAATGTATACTACAGTCTCAGCAAGCAAATAAATAACCAGCTATCCTCTGCTTTTGTGTTCCCAAAATCTGCGTGAAGTCAAGACAACAGGAAAGGCATCTTCATCAACACTCACAACAGGAAAGGAAAGGACATCAACACTCTTGCCCTTAATTTCTGCTCTTTTATTACCATTAGCCAATCTCTATTGTTATTGTGCTTACGAAAATTAGTACAGTTTTCCATCTATTGTTGTAAATCAAGAATCTTTTTGATATAGATTGAGAGAGAATTAGGCTAGCCTTTTTTAACTCCTTTTCCATTATGTATAAATATTCTCTCCTTTTCTCCTTGTAGAAAATACACGACAATTGGCAATAGAGAACTATCTTCAGCTGAACCAAATTCTATCAAGTTTTTCTTTTAACAGGCCCTAAATATTTCATTTTTTACTCATTCCATTAATTTTCTCCTTCAATTAAACTAAGCCAATGTTTTCATATTTTTATTTTGATCTTTCTCTATATTAAAAAAATTATTTTTCTTATTTAGCCTTTTGTTTATTTTCTCCTTTGATTTTTCAACAAAAATGTAAAAGTAGCTTATAAAAAAGCCATTAGTTATAGGCACAATAGGAATTACTGAAAACTAAATAAAAAGATGTTGATTAAAGATCATCTATTAAACAGTAAATAGGTGATATACCAAATACTAAGTATATTGCTAATATATCTTATATCAGGTATATTGATGATATATTACTAATATTATTGATATAATACACAATATATTATTGATATACTTCTTATTACATATACCAAGAAAATAGATGTTGGCGATATACTTTATATCATATATATTAGTGGTATATTAAATGTTATATCACCTATATTACTGATATACCTAATATAACATCGCACATATTTAAAAAAAAATTGTAATTTTAAGGATATTCTAGACTTTTCTATGTTTTGGTTTGAGGTGAGACTTGATTTTTGGTTATATTTGCAAAACATAAAACTAGTTGATAAATTTGCAACATCCTGTTATTATTATTTTCCAAATTTGTAGTAGTCCCTTAACATTATCGGACATAACCAAATAAAACGTAAGTGGGTCGACTAATTTTTTTATCAAATAATATACAACAAAAACATTAAATTGGTAACTTATAAAAGGTAAGTAATTATCTTATACAAATATTTGATATTAAATATCTGTACATGTTAAAATATGGGCTGATAAAAACTATAGCAATTTGGCAAAAAATTATAGTACTTATGGCAAAAAAAAAAAAAAAAAGAATTTACAAATATGGCAAAAAAATTGTCCAATTTTTTTTTATAGTGTATCAACGATAGACTAATATTACTGATAGGACTTAAATAACAACATAATTTAGTCTATCAGCAATAGGTTTCTATCAATGATAGACTATATATTATTTAGTGATTTAAGTCTATCAGAGATACAAGTCTATTTCTGATTGACTAAATTCTATCACTTAACTTTTGAAATTCTTATAGTCTGTGTATAATGTTTCTTCACTTTCAAATCTCATAAGTTTTTATTATAATTTGACTTGTTGTTTATATGTTTTGATTTATTAGTCTATAACTTTTGATTTAGAAGTTATGTTTCTTCATTTAAGGTTTTTTTTCTTAATTATTATTATTATTATTATTTTTTAAGTTTTTAATTGTTACCATTTAAGTTGTGATTTATATTTTTTGTAAGTTATGATTGGTTAGTTTAAAGTTCATTTCTATTTCTTTTATTCATAGTCTATCTGTGATAGATTGATATCGTTGATATACTTAAATAAAAACATAAGTTTAGTCTATCAGCGATAGACTTCTATATATCAATGATAGATTATATATCATATTGACTACATTGCTATATATTTTTAAATTTTTTTTAGCTTGAATGGAGAATCAAACAAAAATGGACATGATCTTAGAAAACAGAAAGAAAAAAATCAAGTGGTGAAGGTAAGAATTTAGTTTTTTCTATTCAATAAAGTATATTTTTTTAGGTTATGATTTAACTCTATCTCTAATAGATCGTCTATCACTATGTGATAAAATTCTATCAGTGATAGACTCAGATCTATTAGTGATATCAACTTATCAATATCCTTGTCTTCGTATTGATCATAGTCGTAAACATGTAAATTTCTGCAAGTTGTAAAATGATCTAATATGACTGATTAACTTTTTTATATTGATTATAAGTAGTTGATTCTTTCACCTTTTTTTATTTATACATTGTAAGTAGTATATAATTGATTCTTTTATATTTGAGGTCTTCATGCTTGACATTTAACAATTTGAGGTAATATATTCAAGCTAATTTTTATAGAATTCCAATTAGAATGAATCTAGCAGAGAAAGAAAAGGAAAAATTATTGATTTATCACTGATATTGATATACTTATAGTACTGATAGATGAAAAAATTGTATATTAGTGATACACATATATCAGAAGTAAAAATAATAGTCTATTAATGATAGACATATTTATCACTAATTGAAGTAAAAATGGTCTATCACAGATTGAAAATAAGTTGTCACTACTTGAAGTAAAACTGGTCTATTAGCATAGAATTTTCAATATTTGCCATATTTGCAAATTATTTTTCTATGGGACATA
Source organism: Telfairia occidentalis (assembly GCA_026257165.2). NCBI lineage: Eukaryota > Viridiplantae > Streptophyta > Magnoliopsida > Cucurbitales > Cucurbitaceae > Telfairia > Telfairia occidentalis. Next base: position 23,617 of record JAOANK020548529.1, read on the forward strand.
TTTGCAAATATGGCAACAAATTTTGACATCCATTATAATTTTCCTTAAAATATTATGCCATTCTAGTTATTATATACCAAATCACATCAATTTAGTATTAATTTATCAAAATTGTATTATATTTTTTCATGCTTCAAGTTGGAGTTTAACAAACACTACACTAATTTACTTTATATTCATTTTTTTCTTTAAGTAGACCGGATGGCAATTAATTTTACCCTCACAACAATCCTAAAGTAAGTCTTAATTGATGTGTTTTTAAATAAAACATTCAATTCAATGAAAAAAGAAACTAAGTTATATTTCATGTTTATAATATTTTAAAATATGTGTTTGGTGGCATATTTAGAAATTGGATTCTTAATTTAAAATTTTGTTTAAATTATGTTTAATAATATTTTCATAAACAATAAAAATAAAAGGTAATTACTGATTAATAATTTGGTGAATTATAATATCATGCAAATATTATTAATTTTTTATTAACATATTTTATGTAACAACTCGAGTTAACTTAATCTTAGGATCGCTACTACATGCATGTTTTTAGAACTTAAAAGAAGTTTCAACAAATCTTGAAAATTGGGATCCTAAGAAATGCAGTAAAACAAGAAGTAACTAGCGGGTAAACATTTAATACAATTTGAAGTTTTCAAATACATGAACCCTAAGACTAGTGCCTAAATAAAACATCTATGACCATGGCACATAGGAACCCTCCCTCATCATCCACTACGACCGTTATTGTTGCTACCCGAAAAAATTTAAACATAAAAGGTTGAGTATTTTAACAAATAGCCAGTAAGTAACCTCACTTATGTGGTTAGATTTTCACACACACACATTCATGCAAACTCAATATGTAGTCTTTTGGGACTTTTCATTCAATGGTTGCCAGTATACTGTACTTATCATGCTGGGTAAACAACCATATGTATCCCACCCTGGTGTTATCTCACTTTGGATACGAATGTTGGACCCTCGATTTAATTGAGAAAAGTCGACTACAACTGATGCTAGAAGACACCCATTCAACACAACCGAATTCCTGCCCAACATTGATCCTTTGAGCATGGGAAGCAGTTGTCACCCTCATATAAAACATGATTCATGGTCCTATGGTTCATCCAAGTTCCCACATACATACAACATGAAATCTTAACATCTACATCTATGTCGTATCAAAACAAACATCGCCACATCACAATTCAACAAACAATTCTAAAGCATGCTTATATACATAGTAGGATATCACCTAAGCATATCAAAATCATACAT
>JAOANK020548530.1:0-12336 GCA_026257165.2 Telfairia occidentalis
TAATAGATACTATCATATAACATATATAGTATATACCAAAGTTACATTATATTGCAAAATAATACAACATATATGGATCGTGATATTTAAACCTCAATAAATGGAAGCATGGTATATATACATTTTAATGAAGATATTAAACATTCAAAATATAAAGCTTTCTACATAAATGGAGGTAGATCCACGTAGGGGCTAGGGCCCCTAGATTTTTTTGTTTATTTATTAAAGTTTATTAAAAATAAATTATATTTATATATAAAATTCCCAAAAAAGGTCTCCTTTAGCCTATTGGTTTCTTGAATATTTGGTAACGCAGACGTTCAAATCTCCTTTTCATAATTTTATTTATACGTATTTTTTTCCAAAATATATAATTATATGTATTTATATATATTTTTTGTATTTTTAAATATTTTTGTATTTTTTATTTTCAAAATTATTATTTTTTAATTATAAATAAATTTAGAAACCAAATAATATATAGTTTTTTTATATGTTTTTTATTTTAAAAACTTTATTTTTTATTATGAGACAATTATTTTTTTCTTTGACATATTTCTCTCAAACAAATCTATCTCTAATTTCTCTTTCTTAATCTTTTTTCTCTAATTTTCATATCTTACAACTTTTATTTATCTTTCTTTTCTAGATAACAAATATCTTTCTAACTTTTTTTTTGGTCTAATTTCTTTTCTCTAAATCTTCTTTCACGGTAATTTGTTCTCTTTCTATTTTTTTTTTGTTTAACAAATATTTTAGTTTCAACTTTGATTCTCTAAAATTTCTCTTATCCTCTCCAACATTTCTACTTTCTCTCTCTTATTGATATTCTCTATCTAATATATCTCTCACTCTTTAATCCTTATTCATCTAAATTTTTTTTCTCTATCTAACTTTTTTCTTTACAAAAATGTATCTCTATTTCTCAAGACTTTTATTGTAACTACCGTACTTAAGAACTAACCTTAGGACCATTACTTAATGCATTCATAAACACCATTAAGCTCAAATTTCAATAGGGAAACAAAATACTTAACAGAAACTTCAAAACTCAAAATCTTATAATCGGGATCCCAAGAAAAAAAAAACATTACAAAAGGTATTCAAAACAAAAAAATACTTCAAAGTAAAATTTCGATTATAATAAAAACTTAAGAGACATAACGAAAGTTCATTCAAGATATGCAAACTAGTTCATGGCCACGTAATCAACCACCACGTACGACACATTCGTTACTTGAAAAATGGTAACATAACATGTTGAGTATTTTAGCAAATACCCAATAAGTGTCCCAACCTACGTGATCAGACCTACAATCACACTCATTCATGCAAACTTATGGTATAAACTTTAGGGATTCAACCTATTACTCATTGATTGACAGTATATTGTACTTCACATAACAACAACCTTTATCCCACCATGGTATCATCTCGCTTTGGGTACAAATGTGGGCCCTCGAAATAATTGGGGGCATCTGACTGCATCTGATGCTAAATGACACTCATTTAGTGCAGCCAGATTTCGCCCAACATCGACCCTTTAGATGTGGGAGGCAATTGTCATCCTCTTATAATTATGGTTCTATGGTTCATGCAAGGTCCCACATACGTACGACATGAAATTTAATATGTACATCATGCATGTCGTACCACATTATTCAGTATCAACACATCACATATCAGCAAACAATTCACAAGCATGCTAACACATGAATAAAATATCACATCACACATCGAGGTCATTCTAGGCGATATATGCCACATCACTTATCATAGGTTACTATCACATACATGGAATATTACATTATTCAATTAGATATCCTACTTATACATGCATTGATTCATACATAAACAACATCATCTAACCTAAACCTTTAACGGGTCCGTAAGTGGAGTCACTTACCTCAAGCGATTCCTATGTATTTCCTAATGAATCGGTCTAAGTAAGCTTGGTCAACCTAAAGTCAAACATGAAATTTACTGTAGGAAATCATCTTAAAACTTATTTTTAACGAGTTTCGAGGCGACAATACACTAAGGGAAGCTTACTGTTTAAAACAACCCAGACCACGTGTCGTTCATGCATTGCCAATTTTCGAGTCACACACCCTCAGATCTGAAACTTCAGGTCACTACGGTTTCAACGCCACTGGCGTGCACCAATCCGACCTCACACGCATGGCTCGAAGTCGGCGCGTGTAAGTCACTCACTGCCGTAGACAGTGCCCCTTTCCCCCTGTGTGAGAGCACACCCCTGCTCCGTTAGACGTCCTGTTTCCACCAGCGTGTAAATCTGATCCTCAGGGTCCTTTTCCACCTTTCGTGGCACTCAAAAACTCACTTTTTGGCCGAAAAAAGGAGGAAAAACGTGATTAATGGCCATACCGAACAAAATAAAAAAAATAACACATCAACCAACGATCTTACCTTCCAGACCTGAGGTTCCTCACTGACCTTAGCTGCCCACTGCTAGAAACGAGAAAAACCCGCTTGATTTGTGAAAAAAAAAAAGACAAAAAAAGGCTCCCAAAACACAAGAAACACCTACCCAAGCCTTTTGTCGGTGATCCCGAGCACCAAAAGGCATCTGGACTACAACTTCTGCTGTAGCTGGAGCTACTGGAGGTGATATGGCGGAGAAGAAAAAGATCTCGAAAGAGGGAGGGAGGTGTGAGGGAGATTTCTTGGAGAGGGAGGCTATTTTTCCTTCTTTTCTCTTTTGGCAAACAAAAGGATAGTGGTTAGGGCTTCAACCTTAACCTTAAATATGGCTCTCACCCTCACCCTCACCCTACTCCATCATAGGCTATTTAGAAAAATGTCATTGCACTTAATTAATTAATTTTTTTTTTTAGATTTCCCTTTGTTCCATAAAAACCAAAAATAAATATTACTTAATTCATTCTTCAAACATAACTCAAATAATCCTTCAAATTATGTAGGCACAAAATCACGAAATGTTTATCCCTACTTTTAAATTCAAAAATTAATTTAAATTAATTAACAAAAATAAAAATTATGGGATCTTACATTTATTTTCATATATCTTCACATTTTTCTATTTCTAACATTTTTCTAGATATCTCAATTTTTCAACAAACATTTCAAAAAATATAAAACTAAAAAATGTTATCATACAAAATTGTTTATTATAGTTTGGTAATACAAAATAACTTTAATATTACACAATCTTAATGTTATATACTAATTCATCTAAAACTATATTCAATTTGTGCCCCCTTTGACATAAATTTCTGGATTTGGTATATATACAACCAATCCATATCTAGAATTATGTATATATACAACCATCCCCAAATCTAGAATCCTAAACATTCTCAAATGTTCATATATACCGTATATTTATCTCATATTCTATGAAAAATTAGTACATCACATACATATATAGTATTTAAAGCCTAATAGTCAGGAGCTTTAAACATTCAAAATATAAAGATAAGAATCATGGTGTTTCGCAACTTCCAATCGAACCATTACACAATCCAAAGCCAAAAAGATTCAACAAGCATTCATTTTTTATCTACAAAATTGGGTAGGCTCGGTTCAACCTCCATTTCATGTGTTACACGCTGAGTGGAGTGAGGAAGGACCATTTAGAGCTTTGAAGGTCAACATTTGCAAGGTTGAAGTTGAGCATGAAGTTGCCATTAATAACACTTGATTTGGCAACCACTTTGAAGACTTCTTTTATTATTTTAGTTTCATAAACTCTTGAGTGTATTTTCAGCTTTTAAATGTTAGTTTTAAAGCTCAGATAATCAAAAGATAGAAGTTACCAAACTTGTCAATCATGACCATTACTTTTTATAGTTGATTTTTGGGATTTGAAGGGTTGGAGGTTTCTTTTGTGTGGTTGCTATAGATACCCACAAAATTGCCTTGTAAAAATCAGATTATGATGAATAAAAATTGAGTTCTCAATTGAGACTTTTCCTTAGAAATCTACTATGCCATTTCTAAGTTTTCTTGCAATTCTTGTGATAGATTTCATTCGAGCCATTCAATCAAGCCTTAATTAAGTTTGTTTGTGAAGTGACTCAATTTAGAACAAGATTTGCGAATCTTGCTTCTAGATATTTGATCTTCAGAAGTAATCTAATTCTAGTCTTTTCTCTTAGTTGATACGAGTTCTGCATAAAGAGATGTAAATTTCTTTGATTCATGGATTCTTGCTTCAACAAAAGCTTGGATCTTTGGGCTGAGAGCTAGGATTGTCTTATCAATAAAGCTTTATATATATATATACAAGAACAATAGTAAACAGAAACAGAAAATGGCGAATGGGACATTCAAAATATTTTCACCTATTTCACAAATGGCAAATGGCAAATAGAACCCTAAATCTAATATAAAGTAGACAAAACCCAAAGTCAATTTCCTCTTTTCGAACGACAAACGAACTTTAGATAGTGGACGACAAGCCCCAAGTTAATTTTGCAATAGAACCATATAGAAAGAACCCTGATTGAAGACAACGAACAAATTTGGCAACAAAATATATAGACGACGAACCCCAACTGTACACGACGAACAAACTGTAGACGTCGTATGAACAGCATACTGAAGTCGAAATATAGGAAGATGATGGTGGATTTTGGGGATTTTTAGGAATCAAAAGGAAAATGTAAGACTGGGATGAAGATGAATTAATGATGGAGAAATATAGGAACCTTTTGGAATTTTCAGAAGATGGAAGGTTTTCTGCATTTCTCTCTCAAAATATTCCTTGTATATATATATTTTTTAAATATAAGATATAGATTGATGGGTAAAAAAATAAAATCAACAAGAGTTTGAGTTTCAAATTTGAGCCTATAGACATTTGTAAAATTAGGATTCTAAAATGAGTCTTCTATGTAGTTATCTCAAATAGTTGAGTATTGTTCTACAAGATTCAAAGAATAGGATTATTTGGTAAAGTACCTTTATAAAAATTGTCATTTAATTAAAAATCTAAAATATACTTTTTGATACAAAATGCTCTTCTTGTCATTGTCATCCTCACCCTCATCCCCTTCCCCTCCCCTTCTTCTCTCAAATTGTTTTTTTACAATTAACATTTTTCTTTCCATTGCAATAACTAGTCATTACTCTGATGCGATACAAGTGTCTATAAATTTTATAATTTAATATATTATTAATTATAATTTAGTGGTAAAATTGTATTTTAAATACTAAAAATCAACCTAAATAATGTGAACTAAAATTTTTCAACTACCCAACCCTGAATGATGACTTTCTATAAAAGGATGTGTCACATCGAACAAATACACTCCTCTCAACAAACACTTCGACCCAAATAGCCACGTCTCGTCAGCATCAATTGATTCATACGACCCAAGAAGTTTGAAGAACAAAATGAATTTACAAAAATTGTAAGGGTAAAATAAATATTGAAAATTCATGTAAATAATATGAGCTAAAACTTTTCAAATACTCAACCATTAAAGGTGACATTCTGTGAAAGGGTGTGTCCATACAAACACATCTCAATTATTAGATCTTAATGTTTCATATTTACCGTCACATCACACCCATGTGCAAACAGACGCTTTGCTTCTCTAAACAGACACCTAAATTGGAGCAGTCACATCTCGTCAGCATCAACCGATTTGTGTGACCCAATAAATTTGAAAGACAAAATTGGAATGTATAAAAATCTTCAGGGAAAAATAAATATTGAAAATTTATGTAAATAATGTGAACTAAAACTTTTCAAATACCCAAATCTCATGCCCTTACACTTCCCAACAAAATGGTATTGTCGAATGCAAGTACAATCACCTCACTAAAATGGCCTTAAGCTTATTATCCCATGCATCTTTACCCTTAAAATTCTAGTATGATGTCTTTGTCGTTGCCACATATCTCACAATTGCCTACCTACACCTACCCTCAACAACATATTTCCCTTTGAAAAGATCTTTATTCATCCCCTACAATAACCATAAACTCCAACCCAAACCTCCCAATTATCTTTTTAGACTACACACAAACATCCAAAGACTATATATACTATAATCTTGAGACTAATAAATGTTTTACACCGAGATATGTATTTTTTGATGAAACTCTATTTCCCTCTGCATCCCTTTCCTTCCAAAACTTACTATCTCCCTCAGTAAACTCCTCCCCTGTTCTCTTCCTTTTTTACCCCTCCTAAACTCTTCTCCTGTTTCCCCTTCCTCTATTTTTCCTCCATCCTGAAGTAACTCTCTCTTGTCCACTTTGAATACTTTACCATGTGTTGCTCCAAGCACTTTACCTATCACCAACACACATTCTACAATCACAAGATTTGAAGCTAGTGTTTCTAAAAGATTCATTGTTTTGCTATTACTAATTCAAGTAAGCCTCTTTTAGCAACTCCACTGAGGAACCTTCCTCTTTTGCTATTGTAAACAAGTTTCAAGAGTGGAGATTAGTAATGGTCGATAAGTTTACTGCCTTACAAAGGCAGGGCACTTGGGACTTATAACCATGATGGCAATGTGGTAAAGGGAAGAGCGTTGGTGGTCAAAAGCTACTAGGTGAAGCAGAGCGTTGGTGGCTGGAAGTTGTGGAGTGAAGAAAGGTTGGCTTATAAATTGATTGGGTTTTAAAACTTTTTAAGGGGTTGTTGAGCCAAAGAGTTGTAGGGGGTGGATTTATTAAAAGGGTGTTTGGGAGAAGGAATGGAATAAATGGGTCCTTCAAATTAAACGAAACATAAATGGATTCATATCAAGATACAAAGCTCAACTTGTTGTTAAAGGCTTTCATCAAGAAGATGGGATTAACTATAGTGAAACCTTTAGTCCTTTTGTCAAACTTACAACGGTTCGGATCCTCTTTTCCCCAGTTTTTCATTGTAATTGGCCTCTTTGCCAAATGGACATAAAAATGTGTTCCTACATAGAGTACTCAAAGAGGAGGAGATCTATATGGCTCAAGCACAAGGATTTGTTGATTTTGAAAATTCTAACTATGTTTGTAAACTAAACAATTCCTTATATGGGCTCAAACAAGCCCCTTGAGCTTGGTTTGAGAGATTCACAAATTATCTTTTAACACTTGGGTTTGTTATCTCCAAAGCTGATACATCATTACTTATTTCACACATCATCTTCATCAAGTACTTTCTTATTACTTTACGTGTAGGGATGAACAATTAATTACGCAATAGAATTTTGATTCTAAATAGTTTAATTAGAATGAAATAGAAATAAAATTACCTTTGAAGAATCAATTATCCCAACAACTTCTTTTCTTTACATCACAACTTCTCTACAAGACCTTTCTTCAAATTTGGCCTTACTCAGTGCATGTTTGGTATAACTTTTTAAAAAATTGTTTTTAAGTAAAACATTTATTATATAAGTATTTTTGAAAAAAAATTAATTAAATAATTAATTTAAAAAACCTATAAATGTATTATATATATTTTTATGCATTTTCAAACCATTTTTTAGTACTAAAAATTATAAAAAGCATTTTTAATTAGTTAAAAGCACTTTTTGAAATTTCAACCAAACACTGTTAATTTTGAAACAATATGACTCGAAGAGATTAAGATTGGAACCTTCTAGAAAGAAAATATATTTGGAAAGTTTCTAGAGAAAACTCTTATATTTCTCGATGGTTGAATGCTTTAGGCTTACTCAATGGTCCTATTTATAAGCACTTGGGATAAAATCTCAACATAATTCAAATTTCATATTTAAATTATCTAAATTTCATTTCAATCAATTATTTGATGAATCAATAAATCAAATCTCATATTTTCATATCTTATATATTAAAATATATTTAAATTATTTAAATGTCATTCAAATAATTATTTAATATATATTTTATATATTAAAATTACATGTACAAAATTTTATTTTAATCAATTTATCAAATACACTTATTTTTTCTTTTATCATTGAATGCATCTAATACATTAAATTTAAATTTGAAAAAATTTAAATTTAATTTACTTTCAACATAATTAATCCATTAGTGAGCTAACAAGAGAACTTTATGGACCTAAAAATTATAAGCTTCAATGATACAAGATTAATTAATTGAACTAATTAATTAATTAATTTTCATTCATTAAACTCAAGGTCACTTCACTAAAAACTCAAATTTTCACTCTTATGCACTATAGAACGGGTTACATCCATGAATATATAATCACTACATGCAAGTTGACCCTTCATGAGTAGTTCATAATTACAGTTAGGTCAAAAGTCTATTTTACCATTGTAATTACATCTTAAACCTTAAGTATCACTAATCCTCTTATGAACAATCTGTTTATGATCCAACCATATATTAAGTTCCTCTCGGGTCAATGAGAAGGTGATGCCTCATAGTTCAAGTCCCAAAATCAACCCTTAAGAAAATTACTCATTTACTTGCATATATAGAAAGAAGTGAGTTCTATCTTGTGAGATTATGTTCCCAAGCTCCCTATTTGATCATGTCCCCAATATAGTAGGCTTATTGAATCAACTTCAAAAGTCATTCTCACCATGTAAATCAAAAGACATGCCCTCATAGGCAGAAGTTCATAATTCACTCAAGATTGAGATCGAGTCACATATGACCATCCTGTGAAATATTTATTTTTTTCTTTTAACAAATTTATAAAGAAAAATAAAATATTTTGTGGTCCTATCTTATACAAATTCATGATATATGATGCCCCTATTTGCATGTTTCCACATGAATGAGTTGGATCAAATCATTTGTAATCTTTACAAAGTGGGTTGTATCAATAGTGTCACCAAGATAAGGGACCCAACCTTGTGCTTATACTATATACTCTTTAGGTTATTACTTGAACATGATTCTCTTGTATGTCAACTACATACTGTTCAAATTAATAATTTGAATTTTTCCATAAAATTGGATGATGTTGCAAATAACAAAATAATGATCAAAAAATGTTTTTATTTCATAAATGAGCAAATGTTACAAACTACGAAGCATTAGCGCATAAATCCTAACACTACGTAGATGATATACTCATCTTTGGAAATGACTATCATATGTTGAGGTTTTAATCACTGAATTGAGGAAAGAGTTTGAGATGACTAATTTAGGAGAACTGAAATACTTTCTTGGGATTGAAGTCTCGTGATCTCGATCTTCAATCATTGTCCAGCAAACTAAGTATACTAAGGACCTATTGACACTAGTTGGTATGTTTGATTGTACACCATGCTTGACACCATGTACAACCAGTGACTCCTCCACTACCACTTCAACTCCTTTAAAGGATATTTCCTTATTTAGGCATCTTGTAGGGGCACATCAATACTTGACTTTCACTTGGCCGGACATAGCTTTTGCTGTTCACAAAGCTTGTCAGAAAATGCACTCTCCTATTGATAGTAATTTTACAGCATTCAAAAGGATCCTTCGGTATCTACAAGGCTCTTCCAGCATTAGTGTGTTGTTTTTCGAAGGTTCTCTTGATGCTGATTGGGCTGTTGATCCCATTGATAGGTGATCAACAATGGGTTATGTTGTCTTTTTAGGGAAAAAATCTCATCTCTTGGAATGATAACAAGTAGCCTATTGTTGCTCGTTCCTCCACAAAAGACGAGTATAAGTCTCTTGCTTCAACCACTACTGAACTTTGTTGGATTCGATAACTTTTAAATGATTTTAAGGTTCTCATTCTTCATGTATCAACTCTTTGGTGTAACAACTCTCAACCATTTCTCTTGCTAATAATCCTCTATTCCATGCTCCTACAAGACAGATCGAGATAGACTACCATTTTGTTCTTAAGAAAGCTACTTGCAAGGATATTCAAATCAACTATATCTCTACAATGGATCAAATTGGAGATTTCTTCACCAAACCACTTTCTCACACACTTTCTGAATCTACGGTCCAAATTGAAGCTCATTGAGTCATCAGCTTAAAGGAGGCTGTTAGGATTATTTGTTAAGATATTTTTATTTTATTGTAATTTGGTTAAGAACAAACTATATATTAGTTTTATTGTTAGTAGAGTTAGTTGAGCTTGTTTTTACTCACTGGACCTTTATTTAAAGAGTCCACTGCTACCTATATAAAGTGTGGAAGATTTATCAATAAACAATAGCCTAAGAATTATATCAGGCTTTATGCGAAAAGATGTGTCTATATAAATGTGAATAAAAAAATTTTCAAATACCCAATCGTTAGGTATTAGAGGTGGTTTTGCATGAAAGGATACAAACACATCTCAATGGACATATTAACCTGAATCATGCCTCGTAGAATTTGAAGGGCAACATTAGTATGTATTAAAAGTTGAGGGCAAAATAAGAAGGTAAAACTTCTCCTCCATAGCCCCATTTATTTACACTACAAGAAATACGTGTGATGCACGTGGACTCGTGTAGTTTTAATTTAGTATAAAAATAATATATTTTTAATAATTAAAATTTTTTCCTTAAAGAATATTCAAATATTTAAAAAAGAAGTGCAACACATTCATAAATTTACAAAAAGAATGAGTTGATTTGGAGAAAATATTATTATTAACATTATTCACTTGAATGTAAATTTAAAAAATAAACATAAATATGACATTGTACTGATAATTAAATATAGTTTACTAATTGTTAAAAATATATTATTCAATAACCATTAAAATTAGAATATTATTATAACGAACATTAAAAAAAATGAATTATATAAAAGGTTATAATCTTTAGATGTGGCTTTTAATAAAAGGAAATATTCATGTAGACATTTCTCAACCATTACGTCACGATGTTTCACATGTATGATATCCACACTCATATGTGAATGGACACACCACTTCCTGTGTAACTGCCTCTATTGGATAAACGTCTCTCAATGGACATGGCAATGCAAATAGTTAGATCCCTCAACATCAATCTGTTATGTATTAAATTGAAAATTGATAAAATGAATCTTTTTTGTTTGAATGAAAAGAAATTATTACTCTTAAATTATTTTTAAGGTTTAAAAATCAAATTATTTTTCTATTTTTAAAGGGTTATTAATATCACATTTTTTAAAAGAAAATGTGAACAAATTTTTTTAAAATATCTGATCGTTACAAGGGCTTTATATGAATGGACATGTTTGTCGATACAAACACAATGCAACTCACACCTCAACCTAATTATAGCCGCATTCAATAGAAGTTTGAATAGAAAATGGGTATGTATTAAAAAGTTGAAGACAAAATTAGAAGATAAAAATTCTTCTCCATCATATCACATTTTTTAAAAAGTGAAATGCAAATAAAAACTTTTTAAATACATAACCATTATAGGTGCATTTGTGTGAAAGGACATGTTTGTTGTATGAACACATCTCAATGAACACCTAAACTTGAATAATCGCGTCTCGTAGAAGTTTGAAGGGAAAATTGGCATGTATTAAAAAAAAGCTTTTTTTTAAATATCCAAACATTAGAGGTGATTTTGTCTGAAAGGATGTACTGCTTTTACCAACACTTCTCAACGGATACCTCAATCTAAACAGTTGCATTTTGTTAGAGGTAACTTTGCATGAAATGATGTGTCTGTCTATACAGACACATCTCAACGAACACCTCGATTCTAAAAGTCACGTCCCATGGAATTTTGAACGGCAAAATGAGTATGTATTAAAAAGTTGAGAACAAAACGGGAAGGTAAAGATTCTCCTCCATAGCCCATTTATATATAAACTAGCCTTTTTTAAATTTCAAGAAAAATCTCTATTTTGTAAATTTTTTAACCAAACTACTTCTTATTTTTTCCAACATGATTTTATATTTATTGAGTGATAAATTTCGGGACCAATTGCAAATTTACACGAGTCTTTAAATTAAAATTAAATGACGTAAAATTGGCAAATCAAATAATGTCATTTATTTATCGTAAGGTCATTCTATGACATAATTTGAGTCTAATTGAATTGTGTCACGTGTTGGGCTAAAAGCCAAATATGCCTAAACTCACTAAAATGGACTAGGTCGACCCAAATAATTCAAGCTCATTAGAAAGAGCTTAATTAAATGTAGGGATAACTACATGGCTATACCTTATTTAGATTGGACTTTCATAAAAGTCTACATTGCAAAATAATTTTGCAAATGTCTAAGCCCTTATACTTGAAGGCCTAAGCCATAACTCAGTTTACTTTTTTACACTTAATTAATTAATATAATTTAAAAAATTATTATAAAATCAAATAAGAAAAAGTGAATTCCTGTTGGGATTGATGTTCTAAATCTCGTGAGTTTCATATTTTTGTAATTATTGTAAACAAACTATTTATTTAATAAAATAAGATGTTATTTTATTTCACTTATAGTGTGCATTA